>JAODAL010039177.1:0-38296 GCA_025379985.1 Phyllomedusa bahiana
CTTTTCTCCAGCTAGAAATTTTCCGACTCAAAGGGGTCATGCACCGTGGAGCGCAATTATACCTTTTTCTCTCATTCTCACGGCTTCTACAGTCAGATAGAATATATCCTCATACAACATTCTCTGACTTCTGAATAGGTAATATTTAGAGATGGGCGAATTGATTCTAACAAAGTGAATTCGTTTAGAATTTCAGGAAAATTTCGGTTCGGAACGAATCGAACTTTGGGGTACTTCGCTGAACGAAGTGTGCTTTTGATTGAAAAAAATGGCTGCGAGCACATGGCGTTACATGGGGCAAAGAACTCGGGGAGGAAGATGGGCATAGCCTGCATGACATGTGCAGAGTTTAAGCCAATCAGAGACCGGCGGGATTATGTGACATCACCGCACTATATAAGTCCGGGCGCGACGCTGGGAGCTCATACTGCTCACTGTACTGAGTGGGGAAGGTGCTGCGCGGCTGCTTATGATAGCTGATACTAAAGAACTCATTTTTATACAGCGATTTTGGGGGGTCTCAGTTGTCTCAGAGACTGCTTCTTTTAAACGTTCTAATTCTGATTTGTGGGGTATTGGGATCTAAAGTTCAGTGTGCGTCAGTGCAGCTGCATATACATTTTAATGCTATCTGTTTCACAGCACATTGAATATCCAAGGGTAAATCTAAGCATTTTCCCTGTTGTATTCATTTAAAGAAACAGCTTTTTACAATACAAATACCACTTCATTTTTGGCTGCTCAATTTTTTTGCGCAATTTACCTCAGGGGTTTTTAATTAAGCGTTTTCTGCTGCTGTGGTGACTAAAAGAAACAGTCTTTTCACGGCAAAAAAAACATTTTGCCTGTATGCAAAAATTCCAACCGAAGGTTATTACAAGTTTTTCTCTTGTTGTGTAGCGGTAAAATACACCCATTGTAACACGCACAAAGCGGTAGTTTTTGGTTTGCTAATTCTTTTGCGCAATTTACATCCAAGGGTTAACTAAGTATTATTCTGCAGTTGTACTCATAAAAGAAACCTTTTTTCACCGCCACAGATGAAATTCTGTAGCATAATTCATATCCGAATTTTTAATTAAGCCTGTTTGTGCTTTTATATTCAGTAAGTACACAGATTTTTAAACGGCACATACAGTAAATTTTTCCTGCCCATTTGTGGAGCGCAATTTATATCCAAGGGTTACCCAAGCTTCTTAGTGGGTTCATTTGGAGTCAAATACAGGGTGTGTATTTATCACATACAGATATTTCATAAACAGTGTCTGTACATTTTAGAACAAACAGTATGTCAGACAGAGAGGTGGCAGGCTCTTTACCTGCGAGTGGCAGGGCAAAAACATCCTGGAGCAGGCCCAGGTCGCAGCACAGAAAGGGGGACGTCGCAGCAGGGGTCACTAGCGAGGCCACAACTGCCGGTGTCATCTAGCGGCCGTGTGCTACTAGCAACCCAAGGGTTCTTGATTGGTTGACTAGGTCATCCACTTCCTCCCAATGAATCTGACAACCCCAGCCAAGGGGGAAAAAGTTTGGTGGGGCGTCGTCACAACCCTCACCTGTCTCAACCCCCTCTGTCCCATGCAGTTCCCTCAGCCAAGATCTACTATGTGGTCTGGCTCAGCGCCACTATATAGCGAGGATGAACAATTTGAGGAGGCAGTCAGCAGCTACTTGGGAGCGAAGAAATGGGCCAATATCCCCTGCTTCTTGCAGTAGCGGGAAAGTATAGATGTGGAAGTGGCATTGGGGTCATGTTTTGAGGGGTCAGCCTCTGCATACCAAGACCGTGATGAGGACAGCAGTGACGATGAAACACAAATAGAAAGATGATGTATCCGACCCACTTGGGAGCCGGGTGAAGCAAGGGCTTCATCATCGTCAGGGGAAGAGGGGGTCAGCTTTGCGTCAGCAGCGGCACAGCCAGCAAGTTGGTGTTGTGGCCGTAAGTCAGCAGGGTAGCAGCAGTGTGAGGTCGGGAGCCAAGCGGCCACGGGGTAAAAAACCCGCTTCGCAGGTCCAAGAAAGTTGCGGCACAGGGGCTCAGTGAGGCAGTGGCGATAGTCGTCACTCAGTGCGGAACGTTCTTTGCTAAGACACCGGAGGAGCCGAATAGGGGTATATGTAGAATCTGTTGGCAGAAAGTGAAATGTGGCCAGGGAGCTAACGTTGGCACCAAATGCCCTGCGTTTAACACATGCAGCGCACCATCCCGGGGGCCTGGAGAAACGTGGCTCAGATGTGGTGGTCCATCCTGCCGCCGCAGCAACAGCAGCAGACGCCCAGTGGCACGCATGCCATTGCAGCAGTCAAGGCTCCACCACTCTCAAAGGGGGCTGTTTCTCTTTGACATCTCCCGGTCCAGATGCTCCTGCTCCTCGCTACTCATGCGCCAGCAGTCATTCAGCGAGGCGATTGCAAGGGGACAACAGTATGTGTCCAACCATCCTAAGGTGCAGCAGCTGACCGTGCTCCTGTCCAAGTTTTTGGGACTGCAGTCCCTCCCCTTTTCCCAAATGGTGGACTCTGCACCATTCAGAGAACTAATGGCTTGTGCCGAGCCGAGATGGAGAGTTCCAAGCCGTAATTTCTTTTCCAAAAAGGCAGTACCAGCACTTCTTAAATATGTAGAACAGAAAGTGGGCCATCTTTAGCTTATCGGTTTGTTCCCAAAGGGGCAGGCAGAGCGTACGTCTGGAGCTGTGACTGACAATGGGAGTAACATGGTTCCGCACGCACCGAGGAGGGATGGTCCAGACCCTGCATGGCGCATGTGTTCAAACTGGTTGTGAAAGGTTCCCGAAGTCCCTTCCACCGATCTTCAGAAATTCTGAAAATGGCAGGAAACTGTGTATGCACTTTATCCTTTCCTACAAAGCCAGGAACACCTTCCCCGAGTTGCAGCGGCAAAACAGCCTCCCCCAACACAAATCTGAATATGTGATGTTTTCCACCCGTTGGAATTCCAGCCTGCACATTTTGGGACCGGGTATGAAAGAAAAAAGGCCATTAACGATTTTTTGATGATCCAGGCGGACAGGATATCTCTGTGTAATTTATGTCACCGGTGCGCTCATCGTGACACCCCCCGTTTGGAGGCCATTGAGGAGGCCACTTTTTTCAGTCACAGGACTAGGGATGATAATGTCTTCCACGTTCATGTCCTGGAACAATCGAAAATCTTTTGGGAATGGACGGGAGACTCGACTACATCTCGCGGGCCACATATCCGGTGGGGACTGAAAGGGAGGAGGAGAGGAGAAAGGAGGAGACACGGGCAGAAATTGTCTGTTAAAAAAAATTGATGGATTTTCTACCCTGACAAGAGAGAGGACGGGAGCAGCTGGGGGAGGTAGATGGAATAGGAGGATGAGGGGTACCCGCAAGCATCGGCAGTAACAGTGGAGATGAGGCAAGCCGAACTCACATCTGGCAGAGGGATACTTCTGCTCCCACCCATGGACCCTCTTGGTCCAAAATGGGGGCCTTTTTCCCCGCTATTGAAGGGGGGGACAAATTAAAAACTTAAAGGGAATTCCTCCCTACAGTTGGCCCTGGGTAGTACGGCCTCGTCCTCCTCTGACAGGTCTACCGGGGGGGTTTTTCAGCGCTCCTATACTGCCGCGCTGCTGGGGAAGGTGGGGTGTAGGAGCATTTTCCCCTCCATCAGCGCAAACCCAAGTCTGGGGTCACTGATGAGCCTTTCTTCACCACCGTAGGAGGGAGGTGCCCGCAGCTCACAGCGACCGGAGCAGTCCTGAACCAAAGGGGGTGGCCTACTTGGACACACTCTCCCCCCCAGTTTGGAGATCCGCTGGATACTGGCAGCCAAACTGGTTTGGGGGCCGCAAATTGCCGAGTTTGCATGGAGAAGGTCCTGCCGGGCCCGTATGTGGCATCAAGCGGGGGTTCAGTGCGGGGGGGGCCCATCTTACCCCCAAGGGGAACCCGCTTTTCCCCCCGGAAATGTGGAACGATTACCTTTGCAAGATGAATCAGCGTGGTCCCCGTTTCCACACACCAAAGCCCCTTTGGGCTCAGACTACATCAGCCCCTGACCCTCACCCCAAAACCCGTGAAAATGAGCTGGGTTTAAATTTCCCGCCTCAGCCACTATTCTGAGCCGCCCCCACCATGCCAAAAAATCTGCTACAATTTTCTCCTCGCCACCAAACCCTCTTTACCCGGGGCTGGTATTGCCATCCCCTCCAAATCTGCATTGTGCCACTCTAGATCATGTTGCTGTTGTTGTGCTGCCGTGACCTCCACACGTTATTGTGCCCTTGGGCCTACCCAGTTTTTTCCACCTTCAAAATTTATTGTGCCCCGTCTGACCTCATGCTCTGCTGCCGTGACCTCCCCACTGTTCATTGTGCCACTGTCTGACCCATGCTGTTGCCCCCGTCACCTCCACTCTCTGTCATTGTGTCACTCTGTGGCCTACTACTGTTTTGCCACCCCAGAATGTCATTGTGCCACTGTCTACCTCATGCTTGCTTGCCGTGCCCTCCACTGTCATTGCCCTCTGGGGCCTACTACTGTTTTGCCACTCCAAATGTCATTGTGCCACTGTTGACCCATGCTGCTGCTGCCGTGCCCTCCACACTGTCATGGCCCTCTGGGGCCAACCCCTGTTTTGCCACCTCCAGAATGTCATTGTGCCACTGTCTGACCTCATGCTGCAGCTGTGGCTGCTGCCGTGACCTCCACACTGTCATTGTTCCACTCTGTGGCCTTCTACTGTTTTGCCACCTCCAGAATGTCATTGTGCCACTGTCTGACCTCTTGCTGCTGTGGCTGCTGCCGTCACCTTCACACTCTGTCACTAATGTTGCCACCTGAGCTCTCAGCTTGTTTTTTCCAGCTTTCGCTGGCATGACTTTATCAGGCTACATTCCCGCTTCAGTTTTTTGGTCAGTTTTGCACTCTTAAGTGCCCAGGTAATTTTATAGTGAAGCGATTCTAAGAGCGGCGGCAGTCATCTGCCTGTAATACTAAAACACAACATTGTATGAAGACCAAACCAAGCTCCCTCTGCATATTTAAGCATGGCACAACGTTATACAGCACTCTGCAGGCTCTGTGCAGCCTGGAAATAGAAGTTTTTTAACGTGATTCGTCCCGAAGTAATTCGGACCGAATTTATTTTTGTCGGGAAATTCGGCGAAGTGACCGAACCGAATTTTTGAGAAATTCGCCCATCTCTAGTAATATTATTCACTCAGATCACACTCCTGTTCATTGCGGTCTCGCTTTCTCAGACTCTCTATGTCTATCTGATAAACAATCGTCTGCACAAACTTTTTTAGTCATCCATCACTCTCACACCACATCACCTCAACTCCAGTGGGAAGACCTTAAATGTGTATTGTGAGGGATTTTCATCAAACATGGAGCACGTCTGAAAAGAGAGACATCTCAGAAACTCCAATCCTTGCTCTCTCTTCGAAATTTGTTAGTACTCAGGCTTAGAATCTGATTTTAGAGAGCTAATCCAGAAGAGTCATGAGAACCTCCAACTAATGGAACATAAATTCAAGAAACATCAGCGAATTTGTTCTTGCTCTTTCTATGAGTGGAGCAATAAGCCTGAGACATCTTTGGCTCGAGCCTTACATGAAAAATGTGCCTCATTATTCATCCCCTCAATTAAAAATCCATATGGACGAATTGTTAATTTGACTGATGACATCCTATCCGTCTTTCATCATTACTGCTCTAATCTCTATAACCTGCCTGTTCCTAATGGACAGTCATCTGACTTTCAAACCACATCACTTCAGGACTACTTGAAGGAAAGAGACCTTCCTACATTATCTCTTGACCTACTTGCCTCTCTGGAAGAACCATTCATGCCCATCGATCTTAATTTTGTGGTCTCTTCTCTAACTACTGGTAAAAGTCCAGGACCAGATGGATATTCTGCAATATTCTATAATGTCCTGCTTGAAGACCTTTCTGCTCCTCTTATTACTGCCTTTAATGCAATTTCCTCAAACACATTTTTGACCCAATGTTTTTGGTTGTTCCTAAAGAGGGTAAGGACCCTGCTTAGCTTTTTGCTAAGTTAATAGCCATACACCTGAACCCCTTATTAGAGAAATTAGTGCATCTTGACTAAGTGGGTTTTGTTCCATCTAGAGAGGCAAGACGCAACGCGCTAAAAACTTTCACACTCATCAATCATGTTTAGAATTCACAACAATCCAGTATGCTGCTTTCACTTTATGCTGAGAAGGCTTTCAATCGAGTAGATTAGGCCTTTCTCGAAGGTGCTTTGAAAAATGTTGGTCTGGGACCTATTTATATGTTATTGTTAGGAAAATATTGGAGCTTTATCAATCCCCACGGGCCCAAATCTGCTTCAATGGTCTATTATCTGAACCTTTTATTATCAAAAATAATACCAGACAGGGATGCCTTCTGTCTTCTAAGTTTTGGTTATAGAATACGTGATGCAGGCCATTCAATTAAATCCATCTATTAATTGTGTTAATACTGGTACATTTCTGATCCAATAATAATAAATATTTCTAAAAGCATGGCCCTAAGTTTGAACATCCCTGTGTAAGGGACACCCTAGTCTCACCCTGGCTTACCCTACCTAAGCAGGGCAACTTCCCCAAAAAGGGCAACCCAACACTCGAACCTCTTTCTGAGCTGTACCCAGTAAAACGTGTGCCAAACAGACAGAAGACAAACGTATGACAAACAAGAAACAGACAACAGATAACAAATAAAGAATATTTGTACGGGCCGATGTTAAACCAGGAGTATGCAAAGTATCAAAGGATAGAATAGAAGGGTAACCAGAAAGACGAGCCAAAATCCGAGAACCAGCAAAACCACACAGCAGAGTAGAACAGACAGCTAGGACACAAAAAGCAATCACCATCAGGGCCAGGCAGACAGGAAGTGGTTTAAAACCCCTGCCCCAGCCAGGGATTTCCTCAAGTACGTCACATTAAGCACCCTGGCTGAGGCTGCAACAAAATCCTTAAAGGGCCAGAAGCGCAGTCCTGACAGTACACCCCCCACCCCTTTTACGAGGGGCCACTGGACCCTTAGGTCCTGAACCGGGCCTCAGAGAGAATTTTTTCTGAAATTCCTTCACTAAACAATTGGCATGGATCGAGGAGGCAGGTTCCCATGTGCGTTCCTTTGGCCCATATCCTTTCCAACGTACAAAATATTAAAGAGCATTTCTGACTCTTTGGGAATCCACTATACGCTCAATTTCAAACTGTAGATACCCCTCTACCTGGATAGGAGGGGAGGTTCCTTACGAGGACCAATTGGAGGTACGTACTTTTTGAGCAGCGATTTGTTATGGAACCAGAAATTCGGCGGGAGATGAAGACAAAAAGTTACTAGATTGATAACCTGTAAAATTTAGTAGGGACCAATAAATTTGGAAGCCAACTTACAAGAGGGAGCTTTAAAATCTCATTAATTTTTGGGAAGGCCAAAAACTAGGCCCCGCAGTTTTCGTCTCTTTTTCCATTCCTTTTTTATATGCGGGGGGATTTCCCCCAGGGTTCAACTGAACCCTGGCCAAGACTTTTGCAAATTTGGCCGGGTTCAAACTTTTTCCTTGGGGTTTTCAAAGGCAAAAAAAAAAGAAGAACCCCCAAAACACGGAAAAAAGCCATAATTAAAGAAAAACAGCAAAATTAAATTTAAAGTCCCCATGATAAGGGGTTTTTGAAAGCGAAAATCTGCCAAAGAAAAGTAAAAAAATCCAAATCCCCAACCCGATTATTAGCACATTAAAACCTAAGGGACTGTTTTCCCGAGGTCCCCGGGTTAAACATTCAGTCAAATGTTTAAAAAAGGATTAAAGCCAAGGGAAAAATTTCAATTCTGATTTTTATACAAAAAATCTTTAAAACTTTTAACCCGCAAAACCC
The DNA here is from genome assembly GCA_025379985.1 of Phyllomedusa bahiana. NCBI lineage: Eukaryota > Metazoa > Chordata > Amphibia > Anura > Hylidae > Phyllomedusa > Phyllomedusa bahiana. Next base: position 7,908 of record JAODAL010039177.1, read on the forward strand.
GTAAATCCCTTGACAGAAAAAATTTTTCATGGAATCCTTGGGAAAAAACCCACATATCAAAAAAGAGTTGTTTAAAAAAATTTTAGACTAAGAAGCTGAACAAGGGGGGAAAAAAAATTTTACCACATCTTACTGCAAGAGGGAAAAACCGTGAGAAAATCCCTGAAAAAGTGAAACCAGGGGCTTTGAGGAATGGGTTAATTGACGGGAAAATTTTCCCCCCCTAGGATGAACCTGAGGGGCCTTTATTCGGGCACACATCTAAAGAGGAAAAAATAGACGTTGGGAAAACACGGGGCATGGATGGCCACCAAAAAAAACGGGGGAAATATCCTTGGGGCAGCAAAGGGAAAGAAATTTGGGGCGACATTTATGAACGGGGGGTGCGCCAAAATCTGGTCCTTTTTTAAAACCCCCTTTTATACATTTTTAAAAACTCCTGCACGCTACTCCCGGACATTTTTTCCCAAAACGCCTGCGGTGCTTTTTTAAAAGCGCCCGTCTTGGGGGGCAAAGCAAGGGGGCCGGGGGACACTAGAAAACCTTAAACGAAAACTACATATTTATAGGTTTGGGTATGGCATTTTTTTTAGGGACATTACAAGCTGGAAACCCGATATACCACTTTTCAAAGTGGTATACCTGGCCAGAAATGGTTTTACCCTACCCCAGAATGCGCCATTTATGGTCCCTTGGGGTTCATAAATCAGCGCAAAAATATGCCCTTATTTGTTTTCATGAAAAATTTTTTTTTCACATGCCAAATTTCATCATGCGCCCCCTTGGGGGTTTAAACAGCAAAAATTTTATTTGGCAAATTTTTTATTTTTAGAAAGGCCCGATTTTTTAATCTGCTCTACTTTTCCATCAGAAATTATTATTTTAGCGCGCTTACAATTTTTGTTTACCCTGTTCCAGCAGTAATGCCCAAAAATTTTCGTAAAAAACATTTAAAAATGTAGCTTTTGCGGTTTTTCATAACCCCACCTCCCCCTATCCCCTGAAAAACAGGCGCATTAAAAGTGCCCGCAGGCGCTCTGAAATTCCCCCTGATACTGGCCCTCGGGGGATATTTCACAAAAAGGGGAAAGGGGCCGGGGGCGCCTGATTCCCGGGTGAAAACGCCAAATTCTGGGGCAGCCCCTTCATAAAATCCCGGGCCCTTATTCCCACAGTTCTTAAGTCCGCAGAAAAAACTAATTTATGCGTTCAAACGTACAATCGGGGAAAAATTTAAATTTTACTGGGACAGACAACTTCCCCCTGGGGGTCAACGGAGGGGCTTTAAAACCCGAAATTGTCCCAATATCACTGGCCAGGTTCCCCCGGGAACTGGCCTTTTTTAAAACCCCCCTTTTTGCTTAAATGGGTCACGAGAGTAACTTGGAAGAAATGATTTTGGGCCCAAGGGTTTGAGACAGACATCGGGTTTGACATTTTTTTTAAAACCCAAATATTAGTTAACAAATAAATTTAAACCTGTTTAAAAAAAAAGGGGCCCCCTTAATCCTGTCTAAGATTGATTCTCTAGGCCCCCCCTTTTGAGATAAAATCAATTTATAGGATCCATGAGAACCCCGTTTATTTTTTGATCTACCCCCTTTAAAAAATTAACGCCACTTCTCAAAAGCCCACCCGGGTAGAAGAATTTTTTCCGATTTCCCAAAAATCATAATTACCCCCCGGTTGGGACTTTGGGCCCCCCTACCCTTTGGGAAGCATCCACTCAAACAAAAAAGGGGCCCCAAAAGGGCCGGGTTTTTAACCCCAAAAATGGGTTCAGTAAAGCACCCTTTCAAGGTTTCAAAAAACACTTCAGGTTTTCCCCTTCAAACAGATTCGCCCCCTTTTAGGAAAATCCGTCAAAGGGTTTTTCAAAGGGTTTAAAAATTTGGGAAAACATTTTCTGTAGTTTAAATTTAAAACCCAGGGGTTTCAAGGAATTTTTCCCCTAACCAATCCACAAACCCGAACCTTCACAGAATCCAAAATGGAAGGGGATGCAGGGGTGAGGGAAAATACCCCAGGAAATTAAATCTTGGAAACCCAAAGAGAAAATTTTACCCCCCCTTTGGGAATGGTTCTTCCCAAGAATTTTCCAACATGTCACCATTCCACATGGGGAGACCATCAGGGGAAAAACCAAAATATCATCCAGATAAACAATGAAAAAGTGCTCAATGAGGTTTTTGGAAAAATGTCAATTTAAAAAAGTTTTGAAAAAAACCCCAGGGGGGGATTACTTTATTCCCAAAAAAAGGGGAAACACACTCATAGTGGCCCCTCAGGGTAATTTAAAAGGGAGTTTTCCCCCTCTCTCCCTTAAGGATGTGAAATTTAAAAGTAGGGAAACCCCGTAAGTCAATTTTGGGAAAAACAGGTAGCTCCGGATATCTGATTGAACAGATCTGGAAAAAGGAGAAGAGGGTACCTATTTCTAAGAGTAATTTTATTCAGTTCACGATAGTCTATGCAAGGACCGAGACCTCCATCCTTCTTCTTTACAAAGAAGAAGCCAGCCCCCATAAGAGAGATAGAACGGCAGATATGACCCTTGCGGATACTATCATTAACATATTCCTTCATAGCCTACCTCTCAGGTACAGACAGATTATAAATGTGACCCTTAGGAAACAACATTAGGAAGTAACTCAATAGCATAGTCATAAGACCTATGAGGAGTAAGCATTTCACAGTCTGACTCAGAAAATACAGATGAAAAGATGAAAAATCGTGGATAAAGTCAGGTACAGACAGACTACTGAGGAAACAGAGGACAAGGAAAGAGTTAAACAATGATCAAGATACTTTGGGCTCCATTTCACAATATCAGCTTTTTCTCAGTCGATTACAGGGTTGTGAGCCTGTAACCATGGTAAACCCAAAACAATATCGACAGGTAGGTTATCAAGTAAAAAAAAAAGGTAACTCAGAATGCAAGGCCTCTACTTTTAAATTAACCACAGGAGCACAGAACTTAATAGTACTTTGACAGAGGGGTGTATTATCTATAGCAACCACATTAACAGCAGTCCTAAGAGACAGTTACGGAATACCCAAAACACTGGCAACACGTGCATTCAGAACAACTGTCGAGAAACACATTACCAGGAAGACATTGGTTGTTAAACAAAATACAGACAGGCAAAATAAGTTTTTAAGACATACTGGGGAGTATCTAACCGCCTAGCTGACCTTCCCCTGAGTTGCATAGGTGCTGGAGTTTCTCCAGCTCTGGGCAGTTACGGACAAAGTGATCTGCTGCTCCGCGGTTAAAAGAGAGTCCCTATGGGTTTCTATGGGAAAAAAAGTGAGTTTTAGACTAAAACCATTTCATACCTGTTGCCCTAAGTGTCTCAGATAAAGATGGGCGAATTGATTCTAATGAAGTGGAATTCATTTAGAATTTCAGTTAAAAAATTTTATGGTGATTCGCGGGAACGAATCGTCTTTTTTTCTAAAATGGCCGTGAGCACATGGTGTAACATGGGGCAGAGAACTATGGGAGGAAGAAAGGAACGCCCTCAATACATCTGAAACCCATGAACCCAAATGGGCAACCGGGCTTCTGGGGACGTAACACCCCCTAAAATTTTACGGACGCCATTTTTAAATTCTCCCACAAGTCGGGTTGTCCCCTGTAAATTGGGCATTGGCTCCCTGCAGAATTATTGCACTTTTTAAAAAAACAAACTTTTTTTTTTGACCATGGGGTGAAAGCCCTTTCAAAGTGTTGTGTCATAAACACACCTGTTCCGGAACCAAATTTTTTTTTTATTTTTTTTTTTTTGGTTTGGGGAAATTTTTCCATAAAATCCAGGGTGGGGCGTATTTTCCCCCAAATATTCCATCTTTTTTTCCACTCTATAGGGCTTTTTGTTTTTTTAAAAGGGGGTTTAAATTTTCTAGGGTTGAGCGATTACTTTTATATCATCATGGGGTTCGTTGGGTCGATATCGGCAATTATCAAAAAAGGTTATCCGTTTGTCGATAATAGTTTATCGCCGATGACCTTTAAAGTCTAGGGGAGGGGAACAACCCCTTTCATCCTTACCCCCCAAACAGGGATGGAGAACTAAAATTTAAACCACCCAAAAAAGAAAAACTTTTATACTTTTTAAATCTTAGGCAACACCATTTTGGTTATAAAAGCCCACAAAAAAAAAGTACTTTTCCCCTGTCTTGCCCACAGAATGCCCCTTTAAAACCCTTTGCATAAACCCAAAAAATTTTAAAAGTGCCAAAAGGCATTGATTTAAAACCTTCATTTTACTTGAACGGGACATTAAAAACCCCTGTCCTGGAAAAACCCATTGACCCCCAAATTTGCTGACCCCGGGATTAAAAAGTCCCGGGGAAAAAAGGAGCCCTTTCCCCAACCCCCATTTTAGGGGAAACGGGAAAAATGCCAACCTGTTCTGTCCCACAGTATGACCTTTAAAACCTGTTGACCCCAGTTTAAAAAAGTCCCAAGCAAAAGGATCTTTAAACCAAACCTTTTTTTAGTTGAATGGTCATTGATATACCGGGTCCTGGACCGGGGAGAAAGCCCCATTAAACCTGTTTTGCCCCAAGATTAAAAAGTTTGGGAAAAGGGTCTTTAAAAAAAACCATTTTAGTTTACTGGACATAACAATCCCTGTCCGGGGCCACAGCATGACCCCCCAAAACCCTGTTTGCCCCAAAAGATCACAAAGTGGCACTATGCTATTTTGTACAGTGAAATTTAGTATTTTTTTTGGGGAAAACTGACATTTTTTTTAAGAATTTTTTTAAAGGGGAAAAGTTTATATTTTTTACAATTTTACCATTTTGCTTTTTTTTTCAAGTGGTTTAACATAAAACATACACCCTCCCTGCATTTTTTAAAGGTATTTTTTACACGTTTTAGATGATTAAATTCGCCCCGTACCCCCCAAAATTAAAACCATGTCCTAATCAAAACCCAAAACACTTTTAGTTAAGAAACTTTTGCCCTCCTGGTTCTGAGACTGTTTAAGCCAATCAATTCAAGGTTTTCTTTTTTCCCTTCCAAACCCTTCTTCATTGATTGGGGACGGGATCCCCCGGGAGTTTCAATGATGCGCCCCATATTACTCCACCCCCAAAAAATTTTTTAAAGCCCAAATTTGCAATTTGGTCCAGCCCAAAGACCCCTTTTTGACACTACTTAACCTCCAGAAATCCCCTTTTTTCCAAAATTTGGGATTTTTAAAAGAAATTTGAAGCTCGCCCTTATTGCCCCAACTGGGACCCAGTGCTGCCGTCAGCCATCTTTTTAAAAACCCGGAAAGGCCCAAAGCTGCCGCCCAAAACAGTGGGTGGGTGAGAGCCAGGCGGCGTCCTAAACCCTATTAACAGGGAAAAAAAATCCCCTTTACCCCAACCCCAGAAACGAAAACAGCCCGGGGGAAAAGCAGATTGCGGAAGGGGAAGTGTGAGGAAAGACCCCCACCTTCCTAAATACACAGTCAAGCCCGGGGGTTTGGGCGCTTGCCCCCCCGTATGAGTGGGGGCCCAAATTTAGCTTCATTTGGGAAAATACGGGGGGTTTAAAGGCTCCTGTTTTTGGCATTCTTTTTCTGTTTTACTCAGTGTGGAGGAAATTGTCTCGTACTTTGTTCTTTTGCCCCGTGCCCCATCCCTCCATGTCCCCCTAAAAACCCTACATCGGTTTCAATTTTTTCCTGTACCTCCCTTGTACAATTCAAAAGGAATTTTTTTTAACCAGCTATTTTGGGTCCATGCAAGTTTTTTAGAGCTTAATTCTAGAAAACACTTTTTTAAAAATGGGATGGAACCCCAACATGCCCCTTTGTTTCTCTTTTTTAATTGTATTAAATGGGTTGCCCTAAATACAGGGATTGATTGTATTTTTAAAAGACCCTTGCAAAAACAAGTCATTTTGCAAAAAGTGCCCATTAACAGTGCCCTTCCCCCTTTTCCCTGTTTTGACAGCACCATCCCCCTTGAGCCACCCCTTGAAATTTGAAAAACAAATGTCTGTTAGAAACAAAATTTTTTTTATTTAAAACCTGTAGTTTTGCTGCATGTCACAGCAAAATGCCACCAAAAATTAAAAACAGGCCCCCATGAGCCCTTTTGAAAAATTGTGAAAAAAACAAATTTTCTTTTAAAGAAACAAAATTTTTTTAGAATGGGCCCTTAGTTTGCTGCATTTTCAAAGAAAGCATGACCAAAAAAAATTAAAAAAAATATGGTTCTCAGCCCTATTAAAAATTGTTTGGGGGGAAATGCCACTTAGAAGCCACATTTCTGTTCCAAAGGACCATAGATAGCTGTATCTCACAAACAAAATGACCTCAAAAAACCCTTGGACAATGCGAAAAAATTCTAAAGATAAAGGGATAAAAAGGAATACGGTTTTTTCCTGAAAACCCGCTTTCTTTTACAGTCTCCTCCATCAAAAACCCGCAAAATTTTAAAAATTTTTGGGGGAAAGGGGAATAAAAAATTGGGAGTGAGAAATGGATCAAATTTTAAAAAAAAATTTTTAAAAAAGGGGCCCTTTCTGGGTTTTAAAAGGAATTGAAGGGAGACCGGAACTAATCGGTTTACCTTTGGGAATTGGGGCCCCCAAAAAAAACAGGGGATCCATGCCTGATTCATTTTTTGATGAAAATCAAATGATCCACATTTATCTGTTTGGGAAAACCGGGTGGGGTTTGTTTTAAGACTCCCCCAGTTTTGCTGAAGGTCCGCCCCAAGAAAAGAAAGCCCGGCTGCTTGGGGAGGGCAACACCTCTAGGGGGTGGCTAGCGGCTCGGACCATTCTTCCCCTTTTTGGGTTTCCCAAAGTCTATTGGGTTTCCCCCAAACATCCCAAAAAAATCGGTTGAGACGAGATAGCGTGCACCATGACTTAAGCTGGTCCCCCTTTTTTTTGTTTTTGGATGTGTGCCCTCATTTTCATTTCGTTGGTGAGGTGGGTTAAATAAAGATTGCCAGGGGGTACCCATTTGGGTTTGCCACATTGCCTGCTGCTGCTTTTTTGGCCCCCTACGGTACTTGGCACTCTAAATTCTGTCCCCTCGCTGAAATTGTTTTTCCCCTGTGACATTTGAGGAATGTGAAGCAGATGCAACAGTTTTCTCCCTTGGGTCAATCACAAGGGGCTCCATTTCTGCATTTTACTTTCCCCCTATTTGGGGGGGGTGGAAGGGAAAGTGCTGAGTTTTGTTTTGACCAGGGAATCCAGGAGCGTGGCCCCCCCAGTAAATTTGTTTATTTTGGGTGGCCTTAATTTCGAGGTCATGTTTGGGGGAAATGGAAACATCCAAGCACTCATTTGAGAGATGGAGCCTTGATTTCCCAAACCTCTGGGTCGAGGGGCACTAGCCCAAAATGTTTTCCTCATCTTCCTCCCCCGCCTCAAATTTTGCGGCCCAAACCCCTTTTTCCCAAAGGGAGGCACGTCGGTAACGTCAGTGTCCCAGGGGAAAAACCCCCCTCTCCGCTTCCTCCCGGGACAGCTTCAACACACCCTGACTTGCTTTAATTTATTTCCCCAAAGGGGAGCTGATGCGCCCCTTTTCACTACCCCCCCGCAAACCCCCAACCACTGCCTAATAAGACCGATGAAATTGGGGGAAAATGTCGGGCCCTTTTGGGGTTTTGACGAAAAAGAAAAGGTCGTGTCCCCCATCTGTGGGCCGTCTCCTCCCTTCCCCTGGGGGGCCCCTTTTTTTTCAGAGTGTCCAACGATCGTTCCCCGAAATAAGATCACCACAATGTCATGCGACAAAAGGGGATTGGTCCGCACCCGACCCTTTTGGTGGCTTCTTTTAAAAACTGGCAAAATGGTTTCATTGCCCCTTTTTTCCCGGGCCCCCACTACGGTGGTCCAAAAACCCCCAGGGCCCCCACCCTTCCCTTTTCAGGCCCAAAATTTTCAATTCGTTTCTGCCCTAAAAGGCATTGCGCTGCTGCCCACAATCGCTGGGCATGTGGAGGGTTGGGGTTTTCCCGGGTGTTGCCAAATTCCCAAAAATGGGACGGTTGGGCGGGGGAGGCCGAGCTTTACGCTGCAAAAGCAAACCCGGCGGGGGCGAAAGCAAGGGGGCGAAAGGCGGGGAAAATTTCCCAATTAGACCTTTGAGCCTTCCCCCAGCAGGGAGCCCAAACCGGGGAGCCTTTGAAAATTTTTTGGGGACAAGGTTCATGACATGTGCCAAGGGCAAGGGGGGTGTCCCCGCCTACCCATCTTTAAAAATGGCCAGCAGATTTTTGCCGTTATGCACACCCCCTTACTGGCCCAAGGTTTTCCCACCCAGCCCCGCTCGGGGCTCCCTTGCGGAGGAGCCCTCCCCAGTCCTGACCTATGTGTGGGCCCCCCCCAAGACAAATTAAATTTAACACGGCCCCCGGGTTTCCCCTGGGCACGTGATGCCCAGAGGACCTTGGGGGAAAGAAACCCCGCACCCCTTTCCCCGTTGGTTTTTGAAGAGCCGGTTTTCCCCAGCCCGGAGCCCCCCGTCACCCCCAGAGAAATTTCCCCCCGCTCACCCAGTGAGCTGTCACAGAGATATAGCGGCCTTGGCCCTGTTTACTAGTCCATTTTTGTCGGTGGTCAGATGGACTTTCGGCCACAGATGCAGACAATGTGCTTGAAATTTTAGATGACACATGGCTGGCCAGGGCAGGGACGGCTTTTCTGGCAAAGAAATGCCTGCTCAGCATCTGGGGTTGGGGGCAGGCAAGGGCCATGACGTGGCGGAACCCATCTGTGTCCACCAGACGGAAAGGCAACATTTCCAAGGCCAAAAGCCTGGCAATGCCGACATTCAGGCTTTTGGCTTTGGGATGGTTTGGGTTAAAGTGTTTCTTCTGCCCCCAAAACCGGGAAAGACAGAAGGCTGGCTGTAGATGGCGCTGTACGGTGTGCAGGTCAAACTGGTGGAAGGAGAAGGGGTAGGCTGTGTCTCTGGTGGTGCAGGTGGTACTCGGGCGATGGTGGAGGCTGAATCGGAGGTTGATCCTTGCTCATGATGCTGAGAGACATGGGCAGCTGAGGAACGCTTGGTCTTGGAAGTGGCGGAGGAGGAGGAGGCGGAGACAGAGGGTGTGACTAATGCATTCAGTGCATGTGACTAGACATGTTGGTGGTGGTTAAACACCTAAGATTCTTCCCTCTACTTATGCGTTTACGGCAAAGGCGGCATATGACATCGCTGGGTGAATCAGAGGCTTGATCGACAAAGGCCCAGGCTTTAGAGGTCCTGGACCTTTTTGACGGCGATAAGCGAGGAGCGGGGTTTGCGCTGACCGTGGCTGGCGGAATCATATCAGCGGACTTCTGCGGACCGCCTCTCCCTTTTTGAGGCCCGGGACCCGTACTGACACTACCCCATCGTCTTCCTCCTCGTCCAGTGTGAAGCGTTCGCAAGCAAATTCTGCTGAAAAGACCACGTTGGATCCCAATGTCGTCATCATCATCATCAAACACAGGTGACTTCGTCGTTTTTGCATTCTGCATCCAGAGTGCTGCGGGCTACAAGCAAGAGGGACTGCAAGGCGTTTGCCGACCGCCCGGATTTTTGCCGATTGCCCCGGCTTCCTTCCCCTCCTTGATGGCATCAGTAACTGGGGTCAGAGCAGAGAAAATCATCCTCTTTGGCCTCTTGATCTTTTGACATGCCTTCTGACCCCAACTGCATTTTGTCATCAAAGAGGTCTTCAGAAATGGATTATCCACAGTGGTGGGTACACGAGTTGACATTTGGGCTGCTTCATGTTGGACGGATGCTGTGACGACATTTTTTGGCCGTGACTGGGAGGACGAGGAGGGGAAGACTGCTGTGCAGGTTGCATTAACCACCGAAGAAAGAACAGATTTGGGGGACGATGTTCGTTACTGAGATTCACAGGGCCTGACCCAGCGATGACAGGCCTGATTGGTCCTGCAAACTGACGAATCGCTGGCATGGTGTTGTCGCGCACTGGAAGGAGCACCTTCTCTCGTTTCCTCTACCTCCATGTCTACCCCCCTCTTTGCTCGCTTACCACCTGGAATTTCGCTCCATGTTTAAAAGATAAAAATTTGAGAAGGTATGGAAGAGTTTTGGAAAGTCTTTTTTAAAAGACGGCAATCACAGCTATTCTCAAATCCCTCAAATCAAAACAAAATTGCTGGATTCAAAATTTTAACTGCAAGGCGCCTTCAACAAAGTGGCCGCCCCAAAGTGAAAAAAAAACCTGTCTGAAATGTTAAACGGATAATAAAAGGTATTTTCTGGCCCCTTCAATTCCCCTGTGGTGACTACAAAATTGCTGTATTCAAAATTTAAAAACTGAAAATGATCAACAAAGTTTGACAACCAAAGTAAAAAAAAACCCCTGTCTGAAATGTATACAGGATATAAAAGGTATTTTTTGGCACCTATCAACCTGTGGGACTACAAAATTGCTGTATTCAAATTTAAATGAAAGGGGCTAACAACAAAGCTGGACGGGCAAAATTAAAAAAAAAAACCCCTATCTGAAATGATACTGATAATAAAAGTGGGTTTTTGCACCTAACAAATAGACCTGCAGTTACTAAAAAAAGTCTGTATCCAATAAAAGGGCAATCCCGTCTAAACAAATTTTTTGGCGTAAAATACCCCAGTACCCTTTATGGCTTGTTTGTTCCCCCCCGGGGGACACCCCCCCCCCCGCTCCCCACCGGGACGTTTCAGGGGGTGATGCTCCTTTAAAAATTCTCTGCCTAACTCCCCAAAATCTGCAGTCTCATCTAAAAAATTTTAAAGGACACACTAAAATTTGAGTGTTCTCTGAAAAAAAAGAATAATTTTTCGTGGCTGTTTGTTGAGCTGTTTGGACGAGGAAGTGCCGTCCTACGTTTAGACGCAAAAAACAAAATGATATGAACAGGAAGGGCTGTTTATGTAAAACTGTTCATGTGTTTTTTTCCCAGCCAATCGAAAACTTACACACCCCAGTCTTGACGCCCGGCACAATCTACCTTTTTCTATTCTGTAACTGTTTTGCGGGCCCGCCAGAATGACAGGAACGGGGGAAAATGGCAGTGTTTAGATTATGCAAAGTTTTAAACCAAAATTATCGCGTGATCAAAAAATCCGATCAACGTAAATACCGGCCGATTTAACTTTGTCGAAAATAACGCTAAACACTATTAATTTCTCCAGGGATTTTGCCTTTTGCAAACCCCCTTTAACCCGAACCCCTAAAAAAAAGTATTTTTAATGACCGAACATTTTTTTTTTTTGGGGCCCCCTTTTGGTTTAAACAGTTGTAACTTTTTTATTTTTTTAAATGGCAGTTGGAGAGGGCCTCTTTTTATTCGAGAAAAGTTGTACTTTATAAGGGGAATAGTTCAAGTCACTTATAAATAATTGCAGTATTTTTTATTTTTTTACAAAATTTGTTTTGTTTTTTAATTTTTTTTTTTACACCATTCACATTTCACACTTAATAACTTGTTAGATTAATTCTACAGGTTATTACGGTCGTGTGGATACCAAATATGTGTAGGTTTTTTTGTGCGTGTAATTTATGCACAATTATTTTTTTATTAAATATTTATTTTTATTTTATTATTTATTTTTTTTATTCTTTTTTTTTACACTTTTATTGGTTTTTTTTGTACTTTTTTTTGACTCCCATGAAGGGGAGAACTGTTTAACATTTTTTTAATTTTTTTTTTACACTTAGTAATGTATTAGCATATTCATATATGCTATACATGCTAATCTGTGTCAGTCTGACACAGGCAGTGATTAGGACAGCACACAGTGTGTCCTAATCACTGGCTTCTTACACAGACAACTCTGGGGCCATGCTAGGTCCCCAGAGCTGACTGTGCAGCCGGTCCCTGAGCTCTGTCGGGTGACCAGTGGTTCCGATAACCCGACAGAGCAGGGGATCACTTTTAGAGCGATGAGGTAAAGCACCGCCGCAATCAAAGGGTTAAAGCATCGGGTTGCGGAGGTTTCCTCCGCTCCCCGATGCCTGCAGGACATGCTCTGGGATCGGGGCTGTGTAGTTCAGCCCCGATCCCAGCGCAGCTGCGGCGCCGGGCGCCGCAAACCCCGATGTCTGCAGCGACGTCAAAAGACGTCGCTGCAGACGAACGACCCGCACCGGCCGCCGTCAAAATACGGTGCGCGGTCGTTAAGGGGTTAAAGAGACCGTCTCTAGAGAGAAGGGCCAAACAAAAGTATATACCCACACAAAAAATTGCGTTTCAAAATCATTATTTATAATTTATGCACTTTATGATTTTGATTCTTTATTTCCATGCGATGATACAAAGACATATAACTTGAGGATGTGAAGGCTACTACATATAAACGTTGTCGGTCGACGTTTCGGGCGATGTTGAGAGCCTTCATGACTTTTTATAATTTTTGAATTCTATTAGGGTTGAACTCCAGTTTATGATGGAATTCGATAGCAATTGTTTGAGCTTTCTGGATACTTTAGTATTGAAGGATGATCATGGGTATCTTTCGATTGATCTTTACAAAAATCCATGGAAAAGAAGTCTGTTGGACTTTAGGAGTTGCCATCCATTAAATATTAAGAAATCATTATCTAAGTCTCAGTTTACTCGGTTTGAACGTATCGTGAGTGAACCAGCTATACGAAAACAGAGATTAGAGGAAATGGCTAGTAAATTGCGACGGAGACACAATCTGCAGAAGTTTCTAGACCGCAAACATAGGTTGCAGGTTACCAATACTACACAGAAGTCAGACACAAAACGTATTTCTTTTATCAATACTTGCCACTAGAGATGGGCGAATTTCCCGAAATTCGTTTTGTTCACTTCGCCGAATTTCTCGGCAAAAAATAACTTCGTTACGAATTACTTTGGCACGAATCACATTAAAAAACAGCTATTTCCAGGCTGCACAGAGCCTGCAGGGTGCTATAGAACGTTGTGCCATGCTTAAATATGCAGAGGGAGCTTGGTTTGGTCTTCATACAATGTTGTGTTTTAGTATGACACGCACATGACTGCCGCCGCTCTTAGAATCGCTTTACTCTAAAATTCCCTGGGCACTTAAGAGGGCAAAACTAACAAAAAAACTGAAGGGGGAATGTAGCCTGATAAAGTCATGCAAGCGACAGCTGGAAAAAAACAAGCTGAGGGCTCAGGTGGCAACATCAGTGAGAGTGTGGAGGTGACGGCGGCAGCCACAGCAGCATGAGGTCAGAGAGTGGCACAATGACATTCTGGAGGTGGCAATAACAGGAATAGGCCACGAGTGGCCATGACACAGGTGTAGGTCCGGCAGCACCACCGCATAGGTCAGACGTGGACAATAAATTTCAGAGGGGGCAAAAACGGAGTGGGCCCCACAGAGTGGGAAAAATGACACAGTGTGTAGACCCGGGGCAGCAGCATGAGGTCGGGGACGGGGGCCCAAAGACATTCGGAGTTGGAAAAAAACAGGAGGGGCCCCAAGAGTGGGACAATGACAGTGTGTGGGGTCACAGCAGCAGCCACACAGCAGATGGGGTTTCAGCAGTGGACAATACACGGGTGGCCAGGCAGAACCCAAAACCGCAGCATGATCAGTAGTGGACAATGCCAGTTTTTGGGCCGGAAAGCAGCCCAGCACGATGGGTAAACAGGGGACAATGCCCACGTTTGTGGTCAGGGGCAGCACCCCACAGCAGCAGCATGGGGGTGACAGCGGACATGACATTCTAGGGGGAAAAAAAACAGGAATAGGCCACAGGTGGGACAATGACAAGTGTGGAGGCCCGGGCGCACCCCAAAACAGCAGATGAGGTGACAGTGGCAAAATGACAGTGTGTGGGTCCGGCAGCAGCCACAGCGACAAGGTCAGCAGGGCACAATGACATTCGGGAGGGGGGCCAAAAAACGGGAAAAAATGGGCCACAGGGGGGACAAGACATGTGGGGGTACAGCGCAGCCACAAAGCGCATGAGGTCAGACAGGGGGCAAAGACGGGTTTGGGTCACGGAGCAGCCCAGCGCATGAGGTCAGACAGGGGCAAAAATGAAAGGTGTGTACGTCAAGGCAGCAGCCACAGCAGCAGAAAAGGTAGAAGTGGCACAAGACATTCGGGAAAGGTGGAAAAAAAACGGGAAAATAGGACAAAGGGGAACAATGTAGTGTGGGGGTACGGAAACAGCACGCAGCGCTGAGGTAGCAGTGGCGGGGGGGGTGGCAATCCCGCCCCGGGTAAAGATGGTGGGTGGAGAGGGGAAAACTGTCAGCAGATGTGTGGCATAAAAAAAAGGGGCTGAGGCGGTGTTTGAACCCGACTCTTTTCTCACTTTTTGGGGGTGAGGCGTCAGGGTGATGGGTTGACGCCTACATTGGTGTGTGGAATCCTGGCCGATCCAGCCTGTTTCTCTTGACAAAGGTCGTCGTTCCACTTTTCCCCCGTGGACAAGGGGGTTCTCCTTGGGGTTAACGTGGCCCCCCGCACTGAACACCCTCTGATGCCCCCTACTGGCCGGGAAAAAAGCTTCCCACTGCAAACTCGGCAATTTGCGGCCACACACCCAGTTTGGCTGCCCAGTGCCCACAGATTTCAAACGGGGGGGCAGAGTGCTTTCCAAGTAGTTTCCCCCACCTATTGGTTAAGGGTCTGCTCCAGGTCCCCGCTGCCCCCCCGGGCGACTGCCCCCCCTCACTGGGGGGGTGAAGTGAAGCTGCTCTTCAGTGACTCCAGACTTAGGTTGATGCTGTGCGAGTGTACTGCTCCGACCCCCCCTCCTTCCCCCTTTCAGCAGCCCTGGCAGTAGTACGTGAGCGCTTCGAAGAACCCCTCCGTTCTGACCTGTTAGAGGAGGGTCGATGCCGCACATGGGCAGCGGCCCAATGACTACGGAGGATTTTCCCTATAGTATTGAGTTTGTCCTCCCTCTCATTAGCTGGGTAGTAGGCATCCCATTTTGGATGGTAGCGAGGGTCCAATAGGGTGAGAAGCCAGAAGTCTCCCTCTGCCGGATGCTGAGCTGTTCGGCTGTCACTAGCAAGGCAATCAGCATGCGGTGGGCCATTCTGCACAAGTGGAACTCCGAAGGGCTCCCTGCCTCCATCTCACTGTATACTGCCACGGTGCATTGGGTGTCATCTGCCTCGTCTTCAACTCATCATCCATCATAGCCTCCTCCAGCTGTTCCTGCTCCTCCTTCTCTTGTCACCCTGGGGGTAGAAAATCACTCATTTCACCAGACAAATGCTTCTGCCTCTCAATGTCCTCTCCTCCTCCATTTCGGTCCCCACGGACCTCATGTGGCGCGAAGATGTTAGTCGCCACGTCTCCAGTCCCCTGCCCAGACAGATTATTCAGCATTTGTTTCCAGGACATGAAGCAGTGGAATGACGTTATTCATCCGTAGTCCTGGCGACGCAAATAACGTCGCTCTCGAATGGCCTCAACAAAGGCAGGTGTCACGCATGAGCCTGACCACTGGCTGTCATCAAAGTTACACATGGGGAGTACTTCTGTCTGCCTGAGATCATCAAAAATCGTTAATGGCCATTTCTCTGTTATATCAGTCGCGTCCAACATGTGCAGGTGGAATTCCAACGGCGTGGAAACATCGCATATCAGAGTGTGTTTTTCCCCCCCCCCCCCCCCCCCCCCCCCCCCCCCCCCCCCCCCCACCCCCCCCCCTTTGGGGGAGGCGTTCTGCGCTGCAACTCGAGGAGGGTGTTCCTGGTGCTTTGTACGAATGGGTAAAGTGCATGCCCACGTTTCCAGGCCATTTTCAGAATGTTCTGAAGATCGGTGGAAGACTTCAGGAACCTTTTCACAACCAGATTGAACACATGCGCCATGCAGGGCGTATGGACCAACTGTCACGATACTAGTGGATACAGCTGGAATCCAATGGCTTGGACTGGCTTGGGCACAGCGAAGACAGATGCTAGACTGAGAACAGGAGGCCGGGCAGGAGATGTAGATGGATCGCCAGGCTTCAAGGTCAGGAGAAGCCACAGTTGAAGCGATATGTAGGTATCAGAGTGGGGGGGGGGGGGGGGGGGTGGGGGGGTGGGGGGGGGGGGGGGGGGGGGCTTGCAGGGCGTAAACCGCCAAAAGTGAGGAACAATAACAAGCATAAGCAAGTTCCAGGCTAGAGGACTGCTAAGCAGGAGCTTAACAACAATACTCAAGCCAATGGAGATCAGGCTTGAGGACGTTTTTTATGCTGGCAACAGCGAAAGACTAAAGAGTCTACCCCCACCAGGTGAGGCCCACCAGCTGAGACACGATCCACCATCTTGACTGAGGGCAAACTTAAGGGCAAACACTGTCAAACAAGTTCCCAAGGCTCATGGCAGGAGATTCCTGACATTACTCCCACCTCAACAGCGGCCTCTGGATGATACCTGAGCTTGGTTATTTTTTCCCCCGCCCCCCCCACCCCCCCCCCCCCCCCCCCCCCCCCCCCCCCCCTCTGTTCGGATGTCTTTGATGTAAATTGTCTTTTCTCGAGGAGCCATTGATGTTACTCACTGGGTTCCCATGAATTCTCTTCGGGCCCATAACCTCTGCCACTTACATGAGGTATTGTAGCTGCAGTTTCTGAAAATTCTCGAGTCCAGGATTTGCTCCCACCAACAACCTGTTCTTGCCCATCTAATCTCTACTGCATCTGTGGGAGGGGAGGAAACACGTCCCGGAACGGGGTTGGGGCATGGCAGGCTTTAGCAGAGACACATGAAAAACAGGGTGGATTTTCATAGATGGTGGGAGTTTGAGCCGAACAGCCTACTGGGATGATTATTTTTGATGATCTCTATATGGCCCGACAAACTTCTGTCCCAGTTATGGTGAAGGGACTCTAGTATTCAAATTTCGCGTGGAAAATAAGCCATACCTTATCCTCCCACTTTAAAAGTTTGATGCTGGCCTACGATGTTTATTGCCCCATCCTTCTTGTAATTTCTTGAGCCTCTCTAGTGTTCTCCTTTAGTAGCCTGTAAATTTTGCTGTGTGTGAGCCAGAGAATCCTTTCCGCAGCAGCTGCGAATTATGTGGAACAGCCAGGGAATTTGGGAAGAATATTTGGATGGTACCCCAATATTTGCAAAGAAAGGAGTCTGCTTTGGTGGAAGCATTTTGGGGAATTATTGTGACGAAAATTCGGCCACAGGAAGCAGATCAACCAGTCATCTTGTAGGTGACAAATTTTAGCACCGCAGGGTATCTGTTTCCAGGGGTCTGATTTGTGCGTTCGAGTTGTCCGTTAGATTGTGGGTGAAAGGCGGTTGATAGTTTAATATCAATGTTAAGTGCTGAACAAATAACTCCGCCAAAATTTGGATGATAAACTGCACCCCACGATCCGAGATAACATTCATCGGAACACCATTGAAGACTGTGTGCAAAAACAATTTTGAACATGAGGTCAGCAGGCATGTCCTTGGCAGATGGGTAGACCGATACATGGTATGAAATGTGGCAGCTTGGTGAGTCTGGTCAACTACCACGAGTATGGTATTCTCTCCCTTGAGAGGTATGGTAGATCTACGATTAAAGTCCATGGAATATAGAACCCCAGGGGCGAGAGGGGGACCGGAATGGTTGTAACAAACCCATTGTGGTGAAAGAACGCTGGAGGGGGGGTGTTTTTGCACTCTCGCCACAGATGTCACAAGATGTCACTACTTCTTTCATCCTGCTAGAGAATTGGGCCACCCAAAAGAATCGGCGATAAAAATTTATGCGTCTTCTGAACTCCTTTGTGACCAGCAATCTTAAATCATGGGCTAGCCTTCAGAATCTTCAGTCTCCCCGGTTTTCGGGGATGATATAGTTGTGCACCGTGCGGTCCACATCTTGTTTTTAAGCCCCACAACTATCCTCATCAAAAACGTGGTCGGGATAGCTAAGTGTCAGTGTCATAGGCCTCTCTTATCTCTTTAAGCCCACAAGTCTGTATTATGGATTACTCACACATCATTAGGACACAGGAACGATGTTCTTATGGCCGGAATAGTAGGAGTGGAATTCATTGCCGCAAAACATTCTTGATAGAGCATCCGCCTTGCCATTACTGCGATCCGGGCCTGGTAAGAGATTACAAATTGAACTGATTGGAAGAAAAATACTCAGCTAGCTTTGGCGTGGAATAGACACTTGGCTGATCAACGAATTCCAGTTACGGTTTCAGCGAGTACAGATTATTTGCCTGTGAGGTTCCCTGAAGATCGATGTCTCCAATCTTTAAAAGCTGCCCAACGATAGCTAATAGTTCTTTATTCCCCCACTCATAATTCCTCTCAGCGGGTGATAAACGTGGCCGGAGAAAAATGCACATGGATGCTAATAAACTCTTGGTCTTTTTCCGTTCTTTGAGACAGAATAGCCTCCTTCTCAGCACAGTCGTGAAGACATCTATCTTCCACAATGAAGGCGAGTTGCTGGGATTCAGGATGAACTAACACCGGGGCCCTGTAGTGAACTTGGCCTTTAGGAAGAAAAGGATTTCTTGTGCTTGAGGAGACCAAACAAAAGCATTTCTCTTCTTAGTAACTGTGATGATTTTTATCCTAGCGATTTCTGATGAAATTCTGATGAAGCGTCTATAGAAGTTGGCGAAGTACCTATGAAACGTTGGAATCTTTTTATGTTTTGGGGGTAGGGCCAGTCTATTATTGCTGTAATCTTGCTAGAGTCCATTTGAGACCATGAGCGTGGAAATTATGTAACCAAGGAATTGGATCTCGGTCTGATGAAATTCACACTTTTCAATCTTGATGCTAAAGTTGGTTCTCTCTTAGCCTCTCCAGAACAAGCTTCACAGGTCACTGCGTGTTCTTCCTTTGAGCTGGAAAAAATCAGGTATCCTCAATAAATGGTTATGAATTGTCCAGGAGGTCTCTGAAGATGTCATTGACGAGTGTTGAAAAGTGGCTGAGAGCATTACCAAAGGGCCAAAATGGATCACGCAATAAAACAACAAAGTTCCGATAACGTGACCTAAAGGCAGTTTTCCATTCATCTCCAGATCTGATTCGAACCAAGTTATAGGGCGCCTGACGTAGATCTAATTTGGAAAAGTCTCCACATGTTGCACTCTCTCCAGTAGAACTCAGGGATCAGTGTTAGAGGATAACGGTTTTTGATGGTAATTTTGTTAAGTTCTCTGTAGTCAGTTGCAAGGTCTTAAAGGAACCGTCCTTCTTACACAAAGAATATGGGAGCCCCCGCTGGTGATGAAGATGGGCGGATGAACCCCCTTGGCCAGATTTTCTTCTATGTAGTCCTTGAGGTCTTTTAATTCAGGACCTGCCAGATGGGCGTAGATGTTTCAAAAGGTACTAGTGTGCACCCTGCGAATGAAAGTCTATGGGGACAAATCATATGGTCGGTGTGGGGGGAGCTTGTCTGCCATTCTGTTTGCTGCAGATGTCCGCCCAAATTCCCTGTCTTATTCCGAGGGCTAGCTCTACATTATTTTATTATCTTGAGTGGGGTTCTTCGGGGTTTGTTCAAAGTGAAGCTGAGGGAGAATGGGCATCCTCGCCTGGGAAGCTTATCTCCCTGGTTTCTCCATGTTGATAGCTGGGTTCTGTGCCTTGTAGCCAGGGTAGGCCCTAGGATGACAGGGAAGTTGGGGAAGAGATCAATAGGAAAGACAGGACTTCACGATGATGGAGATGTCATAATGATCTCAAGTGGTTCTGTCTCTTGCGTCCACTGGCTCCCTGAGTTCAGGGGGATCCATCTACTGTTTCCTACATTACCACGGGTGAGAGTCTTTTCTGAAATTTAACCCCGTGCTTCTGTATGCAAAAAAGAAAGAGTCCATGAATTGCCCAGCATTGCCCCCGAGTCTACCATAGCTGAGGTAGATACCCAGTTGAGAGTTAACCCGGAACTTGATGGGAAGGAAGTAATGAGAGTCTTTTTTTCTTTCTTAATATGAGGCTGCCACCGATGATGAGTAGTATGGATAATTGGTGTTTTCAGATAAGTCCTGTTTCTGAAGTCAATTGATTCTTCATTGAGCACTATCATGGTCCATATGGCCTGCCCACCAGTCTCCGTGGACGGGCCTAGGGCAGTTGATAAGGAAGTGGTCAGAATTTCCACACAATAGAGCCAAAGACTTTCCCGGAGACTGGTGCTCCCTTCTTTCTGAGCTCTCACGTTTTACTATGGAATCCACTTGCATAGGCTCAATTCCTGGCTCTCTGCGTATCTCTTCCCTTGGGGTTCCTTAGGAAAGCTGGCAGGGGATGTCTGGGACTGGACTTAGTTCAATAATTTAGAGCAGACCCACCATCCGACTGTCGTCGTTCAGACAGTCGTGGTTTTATCGGCATTCGGATGCAGTGATTAATGAAGGCATCCAAACCTGAAGTGGGCCCTCTGCACGGGCACCAAGTTCATTCTTTTACTGCTACTGCGTAGTCCTTTCCTGAAAAAAGACAATTTTGCTGCGTCATTCCACGTTTGGTGTCGACTGCACCCACCTCTTGAACTCCATTGGCTTACTCGGCATCGGGGCGTTTGTGCCCTGGAGCAAGGATAGTATTGCAGCTCCTCTCAGCAGGTAGCACCGTGATTGGTATCGTCAAACATCTCGACTCATGGCTGTCGGATGAACTCCTCCAGGTGATTCAGCCGGGCGTCTTGAGTCTCACTTAAAGGCTAGCCCAGGCAATGGCCTTTGTGCCGTCAGCAGCATGATGATACACAGGACACTTCCGCGTCTGTAGGAAATTGCGCTGGGTTTGCGTGAAAAGTATTTGCCTTCATTGATTCGTAGGTAAACCCCGGAATTTGTCACGATCTCCGTCGAATTCTGAAGGGTGCAATTCGGGCCTCATGACAGCACCGAAGTGGGTGCGTCCATGAGGGCCCTTGACTTCCAGGTGGACCCATTGGTCCTCTCTTATTCTGAGTGGATAATGCGTGCACCGTTTTCGCGTAGTTCCTGGATGCTTGTCCATACACTTGGATATTCATGACCAGTCTGGCCTTGTATGCATCACATTTAGTTTTCAATGCTTGCATCTCGGTGAGCATGTTAGCCATAGCAGTTTGGAAGCGAGCTTCCGGACTACCAGCCCCAGCGGACTCCATGTTTTTAGGCTTGAGCTATCCTGTCACGATACTAGTGGAACGCTGGAATCCAATGGCTTGGACTGGCTTGGGCCACAGCGAAGACAGAGTGTAGATGGGTAACAGCGAGGCAGCAGGATGGTAGACTGCGATCCAGGCAAAGGTCAGGAGAAGCACACAGTAGTGCGATATGTAGGCTATCAGAGTTTGCCAGGGTAAAAGCAAAAGTGAGGAACTAACAAGACAAAGCAAGTTCCAGGCTAGAGGATCTGCCAAGCAGGAGCTTAACACAATACTCAGCATATGGAGTCAGGCTTTGAGAGTTTATATATGCTGGCACAACAGGAAACAAGAGTGGCACCCAGCTGAGAACACGATCCACCATCTTGATCTGAGGGCAAACTTAAGGGCAAACACAGTAAACAAGTTCCAAGGTATGGCAGGAGATTCCTGACACCAACCCTCCTCGGTGCAATGCGGACACCATGTTCCTCCCATTGTCCGTCACCAAGGTTCCGATTTGCAGTTGGCGTGGAGAAAGCCCCCCCAATCGATTTCTTGCTGCATGACGCGGAGCAGTTCCCCCCTGTGTGACTCGTTGGGTTGGTGAGGCAAGCCAGGTGTAGAACTGGGACACCGCTGTGCCCTACACATGTGGTATGATGGAGCATTACTTGTAGAGGTGAGATGGTGGTGGAGGAGGAGGAGGCGGACATTGGCGCGAGGAGCCGCAGTTTGACAACGTGGAGGAGAAAGCGGGTCTCCTGTCCAAGTTGTTGGTGTGCCTGGGCCGGAAGCACATTCACCCAGTGGGCCGTAAGGACATGTACTGGCCCTGACCGTAGTTTACAGCTCCAGACGTCCGCGCGGCCGTGCACTTGGAACAAACCGATAAGCTCAAGGATGGCCCACCTTCTGTTCTACATATTTATGAAGTGCTGGTACTGCCTTTTTGAAAAGAAATTTACGGCTTGGAACTCCCCATCTCGGCTCGGCAAAAAACCCATTAGTTCTTGAATGGTGCAGAGTCCACCATTTGGAAAGGGAGGGACTGCGAGTACCAACAACTTGGACAGGAGCCGGTCAGCTGCTGCACCTTAGGATGGTTGGACGCATACTGTTGTCTCTTTGCAATCGCCTCGCTGAACGACTGCTGGCGCCATGAGTAGCGAGGAGCAGGAGCATCTGGACTGGGAGATGATGTCAAAGAGAAACAGCTCCTTCTGCAGAGGTGGTGGAGCCTTGACTGGCTGCAATGGCATGCGTGCCACTGGGCGCTGCTGCTGTTGCTGCGGCGGCAGGATGGACCACCACATCTGAGCCACGTTTCTCCCAGGCCAACGGATGGTGACGCTGCATGTGTTGACGCAGGGCCGTGGTGCCAACGTTAGCTCCCTGGCCACGCTTCACTTTCTGCTTACAGATTCTACATATACCCATATTCGGCTCCTCCGGTGTCTTAGCAAAGAACTGCCACACCACCGAGTATCGGATTTTACCGCCAACGCTCCGCACTGAGTGACAACTGCCGCTGCCTCGCTGAGCCCCTGTGTCGCTACTTTCTTGGACCTGCAAAGAGAGTTTTTTACCCCGTGGCCACTTGGCTCCCGACCTCACACTGCTGCTATCCTGCTGACTCACGGCCACATGACCCACTTGCTGGCTGCGCCGCTGCCTGACGCGCAAGCTGACGCCCTCTTCTCCTGACGATGATGAAGCCCTTGCCTCACCCGGCTCCCAAGTGCGGTCGGCTACATCATCATATATTGTTTTTCATCGTCACTGCTGTCCTCATCACCGGTCTTGGTATGCAGAGGCTAACCTCCCATGCCACTCTCCACATCTATACTTTGCCGCCTACTGCAAGAAGCAGGGGATATTGGCCACATTTCTTCGCTGCCAAGTAGCTGCTGACTGCCCTCCTCAACTTGTGCATCCTCGCTATATAGTGGCGCTGAGCCCAGACCACATAGTAGAACTCTGGCTGAGGGAACCGGATGGGAGAGAGGTGGGTTGAGGAAAGGTGAGGGCCACTGACCAGCTCCCGGGCCATGACAACTAAGGGTTGTGTCTGACTTTCCCACTGACTCTTGGCTGGGGTTGTCAGATGTCATCTGGGAGGAAGTGGATGACCTAGTCAACCAATAGACAACCCTTGGGTTGCTAGTCAGTACACGGCCGCTAGATGATCAGCAGCAGTTGTGGCCCTCACCGAGTGACCCTGCTGCGACGTCCCCTTGCTGTGCTGCGACCTGGGCCTGGAATGTTTGTGCCTCTGCCACTCGCAGGTGAAGAGCCTGCCACCTCTCTGTCTGACATACTGTTTGTTCTAAAATGTACAGACACTGTTTGATGAAGATATCTGTATATGATAAATACACACCCTGTATTTGACGCCAAATGAACCCAGTAACAAGCTTGGTAACCCTTGGAGAGAAATTGCGCTCCACAAAAGGGGAAGGAAAAATTGACTTGCATGTGCCGTTTAAAAACTCTGTGTATTTTATTGAATATGAAAGCACAAACAGGCTTAATTAACCTTCGGATATGAATTATGCTACAGAATTTCTTCTGTGGCGGTGAAAAACAAAGTTTCTTTTACTGAGTACAACTGCAGAACAACGCTTAATTAACCCTGAATGTAAATTGCGCAAAAGAATTGAGCAGCCACAAACTACTAGCTTTGTAGCGTGTTACAATGCGGTGTTTTTTACACCACACAATAAGAGATAGAATTGTAATTAACCTTTGCTTGTGAATTATGCTACAGGAAAAATGTATATATTTTGGCGTTGAAATGACGGTTTCTTGGGATCACCACAGCTGAAAAACAACGCTTAATTAACTCCTGGATGTAAATTGCGGCAAACAATTGAGCCACCACAAACTAGTAGATTTGTAGCGTGTTACAATTGCGTGTTTTCTACGCTACACAACAAGAGAAAAAATTGTAATTAACCTTTGCTTGTGAATTATGGTACAGGAAAATTTTAATTTTTGGCGGTGAAAAAGACGGTTTCTTGGAGTCACCACAGCAGCAGAACAACGCTTAATTAACCCCTGGATGTAAATTGCGCAAAAGAATTGAGCAGCCACAAACTACTAGCATTGTAGCGTGTTAGAATTGCGTGTTTTTACGTACAAAAGAAGAGAAAAAATTGTAACAAACCCTTTTTGTGAATGTGTTGAGCGTTTTTTTATCGAAAAGTTGAAATCGGCAAGGTTTTTATGGTGATCAAAATTTCCCAGATCATCCCATAATTAAAAGGTTTTAAATCGGTTGCTCATTATTAAGATGCCCCTTTTTTCGGGCCCTTCCCTGTAATTTTGGGGGGGCCAGCAAAATCAGTTTACAGAATAGAGCAGGGTGAGTGTGGTGCGAGTCATGCGGGGAGTGTAGGGTTGCGAGGGCTGGAAAAATCCATGACCTCTTTTTTAATAGAACAGGTTTTGTTTCGCCTCGTGTCCTCAGCGTCTCATAGGGATGGGAAACCTGCGCTCTGCTGGGGCCCAAACAGCTCAGCGAAATTAGTCTATTTTGCACAAAAGGAAACTTACTATTAGCTGTGATTTAAATTTAGTTAGATTGAGATTTGAAGATTTTATGTAGTTAGAGAGAATTTTAAAGCGATTACCGCTGTAAATTCCGCGGGGGGAGCGGGGGGGGGGGGGGGGCGGCGAACAAGCATGCTTATCTATAAAGAAATGGATAAACTCACCAAGCTTGGTAACATTGTGGGGAATATCTTTATTATTAACAGTTTGCTTTGAAATTTTCCCCGGGTATTGGGCGCCTGAATTTTATTGGTAAACATCATTTTAGTAATGCAGGTTCTTTTGTTAGTGCAAAAATACTTTTATTTAGATACATTTTGAAGGGTTTATTTTCATTTTTTCCCCTTTTAACCCGTGACTGTTGAATACCCCTTGCAGTTAAAAATTCAATCAGCAATTTGAGTCGCACAGGTTGTTTTGTTGCCCAAAAAATACCTGTATGTCGAAAAATACGTTCGTGTTGTTTGACTTTTGCACACCCCGCATTGTTCTTGAGCAGCATCTACGAAATCTTAAAACAGCAATTCTATATTCACCATGGTGTTGAAAGGGCAAAAATACCGTGTTTATACGAAAAACATAACGATTTCAGACATAAAAGACTCCTTTTCCTGGGATTTTTAATCTGGGGGTCAGAAGGTTTAATGGGCATACTGGGTCCAGGAAGTTAGTCAATGTCCAGTAAAAAACAAAAATGGGGTTGAAAGACCCCTTTTTTTGGGGCATTTTTAAATTTGGGGGGGTCATGCAGGTTTGGGGTCATGCTGCTTTCCCGGACGGGGGATTTTAAATGTCCAGTTAAAGTAACATGATGGTTCAAACATACTCCCTTCTGGCATTTTTTAAATTTTTGGGGGGTGATCCCGGTTTAAGGGTCTTTGCTGTGGTACAAGGCCCGGGATAGTGAAGGTCTGTACTTTTTTTTGTGACTTTTATAACCAAGTGTGTTGCGAAGATGTAGCCGTACCCCATTTGAGTTGTGGATTTTAATTTCTTTTTCCCACCCTTGTCGGGGTTTTAAAAAGAGGTGTTGTTGCTCTCCCATAGATTTTTAATGGTCATGCTCTTCGCGTAACTATCAAAAAACCTTATCGATAGGGTGATATGACTATCGATCGATTTCGTACCAAACGCAATCGCTCAACAAAATTGTAATTATGCTACAGGAAAATTGAAATTTTTCCCGGTGAAAAGACGGTTTCTTGGGTCACCACCCCCTCAGAACAAGTTAAATTTTTAACCCCTGGATGTAAATTGGCAAAAAAATTTGAGCGCAAAAAAATATAGCTTTGTGCGTGTGAAAGGGGTTTGTCGGTGGTAGGGTGAGAAGGGAAGTTCTAGATTGTTCGGGAAAACAGGCTTTATTTCACCCTTTAAAAAGACAGCAAAAAAAACGTGGGCTTTCCCCCAGCCAAAAATGAAAGGGAAACAAAACAGTCTTCACAGCGTGTGGGCACTTGCGTCCTGTGTTCAGATAACCCCCAAGTTTTTTTTCTCCAGTGAGACTGGGGTAAGTCTGTTCCCCGGGGGCTCGTAGCCATCTCGAACTCTCCCAGCATCCAGACAACAATCACCCTCCATCCACCCGATCTCCAGGCTTTCTACAGCAACACAAAATCTGGGTGGAACCTGAAGATGGGGAGCAGTCACCCACCCAACTCATGATGTCCTGTGAAAACCCGACCCGACTTTTGCTTGCAAGCATATAACAGAAAAAGTATGTAGCAACCTATGTGGCTGCACCTGAAATTACAGGTTTTTCCCACCAATGCAGGGTCCCTTTGGTGCACATATTTGGTCCAAACACAAACCCTTTTGTCCCCTTCCGTGTTACAAAAGCATGTTTTCTACCTACCAACAAGAGAAAAATTGCAATTAACCCCTTGCTTGTGAAATTTGGCAAAAGGGGAAAATTGGGTTTTTTGGGGTGAAAAAGTGGGTTTTTGGGGGTTCCAGGCAGAAAAAACAACGCTTAATTTTAAACCCTTTATGTAAAATTTCGCCCAAAAGAATTGAGCGCCACAAATATAGCTTTGTAGCGTGTTAAAATTGCGTGTTTTTTCGCTACACAAAGAGAAAAAAAATTTTTAAATTTAAACCCTTTTCTTTTGAATTGGGATACTGGAAAAATTTTTTTTTTTTTTTTTTTGGCGGTTTAAAAAAACGGTTTCTTGGGGGCCACCCAGCAGCAGAACAACGCTTAATTTAAACCCCCGGGATGTAATTGCGCAAAAGAATTGAGCAGCCAAAAAACTACTAGTTTTTTAAGGGTGTCACAATTGGTGTTTTTATGTAAACAACAAGAGAAAAAAATTTTTAATTAAACCCTTTACTTTTGAAAAAAAAAAAATATAGGAAAATTGGATTTTTTTGGGGGGGGTTTGGGGAAAAAGTCGGTTTCTGGGTCACACAAGGAAAAACAAAAGCCCTTTAAATTAAAAACCCCCCGGGTGTAAAATTTCGCCAAAAAAATTGAGCCCGCCACAAACTATAGCTTTGTAGGGGGTGTTACAATTGCGTGTTTTCTTCGCTTTTTACAACAAGAGAAAAAAAATTTTAATTAAACTTTGCTTGTGAATTATGGTACAGGAAAATTGTAATTTTTGGTGGTGAAAAAAAAAAGGGTTTTTTTTGTCACACAGCAGAAAAAAAAACGCCCTTAAATTTAACCCCCGGGTTTAAATTGGCAAAGAAATTTAGCAGCCCCAAAATTCTAGCTTTGTAGCGTGTTACAAATGATGTTTTCTACGGGTACACAAAAAGAGAAAAAATTGTAAATTAAAAATTCTTTTTGAATTAGGCTCCCGGAAAAATTTTATTTTTTTGGGGGGGTGAAAAAGGCGGTTTTTTTTGGGGTCACCACGCAGAAAAAAAATGCATAATTAACCCCCGGTTTTAAATTTCGCAAAAGAATTGGCAGGGAACAAACTCTAGCTTTGTAGCATTTTTTTTTTTAAAAAATTGCGGTTTTTTCACTAAACAAAAAAGAGAAAAAAATTTCAATTTTAAATTTGTTTGGTTTAATTTTTGGTAAAAGAAAAAAATTTTAATTTTTGGGGGTTTAAAAAATGGTTTTTTTTGTCACCCCGCAGCGAACAACGGGTTAACTAACCCCGGATGAAATTTCGCCCAAAAAAATTTAGCCGGCACAAACTATAGCTTTTGTAGGTGTTACAAATTTCGTGTTTTTACGCTACTCAACAAAGAAAAAATTGTAATTTAAAATTCGCTTGTGAATTATGGGAAAGGAAAATTGAAATTTTGGCGGTGAAAAAGAAGGTTTCTTGGAGTCCCCCACAGAGCGAAAAAAGTTAATTAACCCTGGAGTAAATTTGGGAAAAGGGGAAATTTAGGGTGCCCAAAATTTCCCCAGCTTTATAGCGTGTTTCAATTTTCGGGGTTTTTTTTTACGCTACACAACAAGGGGAAAAAATTGTAATTAACCCTTAAATTGTGAAAATTTTGGGTACAGGAAAAAATTTTAATTTTTGGCGGTGAAAAAAACGGTTTAAATTTTTTTACCACAGCAGAAAAACAAGCTTAATTAAACCCCCGGATGTAAATTGCCCCCAAAAAAATTGAGCAAACCACAAAAACCTTTTTAAAAATTTTTAGGTGTTACAAATTTCGTGTTTTTACGCTAAACAACAAGAGAAAAAATTGTAATTAACCCTTTTCTTGTGAATTATGTACAGGGGAAAAATTTTAAATTTTTTGGGGGTGAAAAAAGGGCGGGTTTTTTTTTGTCACCCCCAAACAGAAAACAACGCTTAATTAAAACCCCGGAAGTAAAAATTTCGGGAAAAGAAAATTTAAACCCGCCACAAAATGCTTTGGTTTGTAGCGTGGGTTTCAATTTTCGTTTTTTTTATACGCTACACAACAAGAGAAAAAATTGTAATTTAACCTTTTTTTTTTTTTTCCCCGTGAAAATTTTTGGGCAGAAAAATTGTTAATTTTTGGGGTGAAAAAAGACGGGTTTTTTTTGTACCAAGGGGAGAAAAAAAAACGCTTAATTAACCCATGGATTTTAAATTGGCAAAAGGAAATTTAGAACCACAAAAATACTAGGTTTTGGGGAGGTGGTTTCAATTTGGTGTTTTCTAAAGTTTTCACAACAAAAGAAAAAATTTTTTAATAAAAACCCTTTTCTTGTGAATTATGCTACGGAAAATTGTAATTTTGGCGTTTAAAAAAAGAGGGTTTTTTTTGTCCCCAAGCGAAAAAACAACGCTTAAATTAACCCTGGATGTAAATTGCGCAAAAGATTGAGCAGCCAAAAATCTAGCTTTGTAGGTGTTACAATGTTTTTCTTGTAAAAACAAGAAAAAAAAAATTGAATTTAAACCCTTCCCTTGTGAATTAGGCTCAGGAAAATTAATTTTTGGCGGTAAAAAAGGGGTTTTTTGGGTCCCCCCAGAAAAAAAAACGTTTAAATTTAAAACCCCTGGATGTAAATTGGCAAAAGAATTGAGCACCACAACTACTAGCTTGTAGGTTGTAAGGGATCAGTCGGTGGTATGGTGGACGGGACCAGTTTTAGATCTGTTGGGCAAACAGGGTTTATTTCAGCCTTTAAAACAGACGCAACATAAAACGTGGGTTCCCCTCAGCCAAAATGTAGGAAACAAAACAGTTTACAAGTCCGTGTGGGAACTTGCAGCCCTGTGTTCAGAAAAGCCTCCAAGCTTTCTTTTTAGTGGACTGGCGTGTAGTCGTTCCTGGGATCTCTTAGCACACCTCAGAACTCCCCAGCAAAACAGACAATCAATCACCCTCCATCCACTGATTCCAGGCTTCATACAGCAACACAAAATTGGCCCGGAACCTGAAGATGGGGAGCATCAACCCCCCTCTTGACTGCTCCCGTGAAACCAGACCCCGACTATTTGTTGACAATTCTAACAGAAAAGTATGTCAGAACCTATCGCTGTGACACCTGAAAATTCAGGTTTTCACCTACCAATGCCGGGTCTTGGTGCACATTCCTTTGGTCCAAAAATCCCTTTTGCCTCTTTTTTTCCCTGTTACAAATGATGTTTTCTTGCTACAAACGAGAAAAAATTGCAATTAAACCTTCCCCTTTGTGAATTGGTTTGGAAAATTGGATTTTTGGCGGGGAAAAATCGGTTTCTGGAGTCTCCCCGGCAGAAAAAACAACGCTTAATTAACCCCTGAGTAAATTGCGCAAAAGAAATTTACAGCCAAAAAATCTTGTTTTTAGGTGTTACAATTGGTGTTTTTACGCTACCAACAAAAGAAAAATTGTAATTAAACCATTGCTTGTGAATTATGGTAAGGAAAAAATTTTAAATTTTTTGGGGGTGAAAAAAACGGTTTTTTGGAGTCTCCCCCAGCAGAGAACAACGCTTAAATTTAACCCCCCGTTTTTAAATTGCAAAAGAATTGAGCAAAACCCCAAAAAAATGTAGCTTTTTTAGGGGTTCAATTGGTGTTTTCTACCTAACAACAAGAAAAAAAATTTTTAATTAACCTTTCTTGTGAATTATGACAGGAAAATTGTAATTTTTTTGGGGGTGAAAAGAGGTTTATTTTTTCACCACACAGAAAAAAAAAGCTTAATTAAACCCCCGGGTGTAAATTGCGCAAAAAATTGGCGCACAAAATTCTAGCTTTTTTAGGTGTTACAATTTTCGGTTTTTACGTACACAACAAGAAAAAAATTGTAATTAACCCCTTTGTTGTGAAATTTTTGGTACAGGAAAATTGAAAATTTTTGGTGGGGGAAAAAGACGGTTTATTTTGTCAAAACAGCAAAAAAAC
>JAODAL010039178.1:0-38292 GCA_025379985.1 Phyllomedusa bahiana
GTCCCCCCTTATTGGTTTGGGTTACTTTTAAAGGGTATCTGGGTTTTGGGGCCCCAATTTTTCATAAAATTTCCATCCTGATTTCCTTTTGCCCCCTTTCAAAGGTAAAAGGTTGTCAGGGGATGTGAAATATACAAAATTTTTTCCCCTAGGGGCTGGGGGGTGGGGGGGGATATTTTTGGGTAGCAGAACCCTTTCCAAAACCCAATATAAAAATATATATTTAAATAATTTATATTAATAAAATATATTTATTTATAATTTTTTAAAAATAATGGATATAAAAAGTATATATATAAAATATATATAAAATTTTTTAAAAATATATTCACACGTTATATAATTTTTATATAATATATTTAAAAATATGTATTATTTTAAATTTATATATACATATATAAACACTATATATATATACATATATAAATGTTAATATTTTAAAAATTAATATTTATAATATATAAAATATAAAATATACTGGGTTTTCTATTTAACCCCCGGTATAGTTTTGTACCCGTTTACTCATTGAAAAGGGGTAGTTTTAAAATTTTTAAAAACCTTCACCAAAAAAGCAACCAAGATAACCTGAAACCAAATATTACAGGTACTTAGGGTTTTTCATAAGTTTAAAAAAAAGGAGGGAAGTGGAAAATTGTGTAGAAATGGTTTCTGGGAATATTTTCTGGAGTCAGAAAAAAATTTAAAATTTTAAAAATTTCTTTAGTATGGTATGTATTATAATTTTATAAAATCCACAATGTTTAGCATCCACCTTGTGGTAATAAATTGGTTTTTACAAAAGAAAGTATTTTAAAATTATTATAATGAATGAAATAGGTAATTTATCCTAAACCTGTTTCCATATAATGTACAGTGTTTTAGTTATTGCAGGGAATATGATCTATACCAGCTACTATTTTGCTTTCTGTGCTGTACAGCAAATATATGTCTGTTATGTCATCCATCCTCCATTCACGACAGTGGCCAAAATCACAAACCCCGCTGTAGACAGACAGTGGTCAAAACACAAACCCCGCTTTAGACTCCACTAGGATATGAAACTCTTGTTGTTGTTATTTTAAGAAAACTCCTGTGTGGCATTTTTATGCTAATGTGAACAAAGCTTTAGTGTTAATGGCAGGCATTTCCCCTGGGGGGGGGGGGGGGGGCCCCCCCAGAAGGGAAATGGGGTCCGTCTGAAAACCCAAAATAAACCCGTCCCCTTTTAAAAACAAAAATCGGGATGTGTTAAAAAACCAAAGTGTCAAAAAAAAATTCTCCCATGCAGTAGCCATTTAAAATCAAAAATATTGCAAAATTAAATGGGATCTATTCAAATAAATGAGCAACCATGTAATAAATAACCATGCCCCAAATCCCCCCCAGGCTTTAAAGCTTTCAATTTTCTAAGGGGCCCTCTTTTTAGGAAGTAAAATTTGGGGGAACCCCCCAGCAAAAAAAAGGGGCAAAAATGAATCAAAATCACAGCAGAATGGAGGCATTCTTATTGATCCTCATGTAGGTCAGAATCCAGTTCCCAGTAGGATCAGAGAAGTCACAATGCTATATGGGAATGTTCCACTGGTGCAAAATACTAATAGGCATACCACTCACACACCTTCTATGCATGAGGGAAGTGGTTTCCTTAATATCATATTGGCACAAAAATATCTTTACATGTATAGGGTGTCACTCATACATTTACATCTATTGCACCAAGTTGCCAGTAGAGCCTATTGGTGATGCCACTACTATTCGATTGCCCAGCACTCTCCAAGTGCTCAGCAACAATATTGACAACTCATACCCCTCTTACTGGCTAATACAAAAGTTTAAATAACAATTCAAATATAATACAGAAAAACCCACAGTGCTCTGAAGGTGAGATTGAACAAGGGCAAACTTTTTATTAAGCAGCCCATCATCTACTTTCTAAATGGGGCGGCGGTTGCACGGTGTTAGAGTTCTACATACCTAGGCTTCTATGGGATGCCAGTCTAGTATCATGTGTAGTGCACTTAATTACTGACATCCCACACTCCCCAACATCAAAAGATCAGACTGCATGCTGAAAAAATATCAAAAAACACAAGCTCGCAACCCGCATCATAGGTCCTCATGGTCTTGCAACATGAAAAGCATATCATAGTGCACTGAAGAGCACTGAAGAGCAGGGCCGGACTGGAATAAAAATCAGCCCTGGCACAAATCCCCCACCAGCCCACATACAATATCCGCTTAAAAAATTTCCCTTGTTCTCGCACCTCGCCACTTTCTAAAATAAACTACACTATAAAGGTGCTTTCACACGGAGCGTTTTTGGTGCATTTTTTATGTGTTTTTGGTGCGGTTTTGTGCAGAAAGGCAGAGCAGTTAATGCTGTATATTTCTGCACAAAAAAACGCATAAAAAAATTCCCCAAAACCGCTCTGTGTGAGAGCCCCCTAAACCCAAGCAAGAAAGAAATAGTAGTGCAGAGAAACCTCTCATCAGAGTCAGGTGTGCGCTTTACAATCAGGGACAAGCCCACACTGCCACTACATAAGCACCAACATAACCTACAACCCCACCAATCACATCACCAGTAGTCAGTCACCTCACAGAATACAGCACTGATTCAACACAGAAGTAAAATGACCCTGACACCCAGGGACTCACAGGAGACGTCATCTCTGATGGGAGTTGTTCTCTTCTCCTTTTCTGCTCCATCTGGCCCAAACCTCCATGAGTCTTCCCTGATGAGTCGTTCCCTTCCATTTCTTTCTCTGTCCGGTACAGCATGCAATTTTCTTCTTCTCCCGGTCATACTGGTCCCTGTAGAATTTACCACAAATTACATCTTAGGCTCCTCTCCCCTTCCAGCACTTTCCTATGAATTCCCCAAACAGCGTATGTTGACCCTAAAAATTAGAAATAAAAAATGCCCAGATAAGTGGCATGTAAATGGTAGAAACCCCATTTAGGTAGATAAACAGGGCCTTCCTCCTTTAATTTGGTAGGTAGACAGGGCTATCCCTGTAACTAGCCAGGTAGTGGGGCAGTCCCGAACTAGCCAGGTTGCGGCTGTCCCCAGAAACCCAGGTAGCGGGGCTGCCCCCATAATCAGTCGGTAACTAGATCTCCCCAGTAAACCTAGGTAGTAGGCTGCCCCCATAATTACCAGTGGGGCCCAGGGCGTAATAGCGTCAGGGCCGTAAGCCAGTCAGGCCAGTAGTAGGCAGGAGGGCCATGTAGCCATCAGGGTCAGAAGTAGGCAGGCAGGGCAGTAAGTAGCAGGCAGGGCCGTAATAGGTAGCAGGGCAGTTTAGCCAGGCGGGTCTATAGGTAGGCACGGGATTATAGCCAGCAGGGGCATATATAGCCAGGCGGGCAGTATATAGCCAGGCGGCATCATATAGGTGCAGAGGCAGTATATAGCCGGCAGGGCCCAGTATATAGCCAGGCGGGGTTGATTACCAGGCAGGGCATCATTAGGTAGGCAGGGGGATATAGCGGGCAGGGCAGTATATAGATAGTCAGGCATCTATAGGAGGCAGGGCAGTTATATCCGGCAGGGTAGTAATAGCCAGGCGGGGGAGTATATAGGCCAGCAGGGCATAATAGCCAGGCGGGGCATCATATAGGTAGGCAGGGGCAGTATATAAGTCAGGCAGGCATCATAGAAGGCAGGTAGTGTAGTATATAGCCAGGCAGGGGCAGTATATAGCCAGGCGGGGGCGTATTAGCCAGGCAGGGCTCATATGGGGTGGGAGGGTATTATAGCAGGCAGGGGTTAAAACCCCAGGCGGGGCATCAAAAGTAGGCAGGGGCGTATATAGCAGGCGGGGCATCAATAGGCGGGAGGGGTGTATAACCCCAGGCAGGGCATATATAGGTAGGCGGGCCCAGAAAGAGTTTAAAAAAAAAAATCAACTCCCTAGTTTCCCTCCTTCCTCTTCCCCAAAGCCCGTTGGGAGCGCCGCTCTCACCCGTGGGGGCCGTGAAGCAGCATGCGATGAGTCTTACACCGCGCGTGCTCCGGCCTCCGGGAGCTGAACAGACGGGATCGAACCCCAGCTGTTCACCTCGGCTCTGTTTGCACCACGAGGGGCAGGGGGCGGCCCGTATGGCTGCATGGCGGGGTCTGTGCCCCGGGTGTGCAGCCGTGGCGGGGGGGGACCTGTGGTCCC
Source organism: Phyllomedusa bahiana (assembly GCA_025379985.1). Lineage (NCBI taxonomy): Eukaryota > Metazoa > Chordata > Amphibia > Anura > Hylidae > Phyllomedusa > Phyllomedusa bahiana. The sequence goes on from JAODAL010039178.1 coordinate 4,170, forward strand.
TGCCAGAGGGGTCCGGTCGCTTGCGGGCCTGCGCCCGGCACTGGGGCCTCCCGGGGGGGGAAACCCCGGGCCCCCTCGATGGGCCCTCCCCCGAGCTGGCGCTGGGCCCGGACCCCCCCCCCCCGGGGCAATTCCCCATTTTCCCAAGGGGAGCCCGGGGCCTCTGAAGAGTATTTGATTAGTTGAGGGTTTTGCAAAAATGCACTATTTTCAACCCCCTTGGGGTCCTCAGGTCTTGGAGTCTCTAATAACATTAAAAAAATCACCCAAGGGGGAGATGCCAAGTGCAAAATGCCAGTAAAGCAGCCACTCTCTCAACTATCTAAAGGGTACAATATACTTACTGTATCCTTTTGGGAATTGTTTTTTGACTTGCCTTAGGATCAATAAGTAAGTCTCCATTCCTCTGTGATTTACATTTGGGATACCCCTTTAACTTATTGAGTGTTCGTTACTTATGTTGTACTACTGCAGTGCTAGGATGTGTCTTCTGGAAATTCTGTATGTAGGTATTTACACAATGTAGTCATCAGTATGTATCATAGCTAAGAAGGCTTGTAACAATAAAAACATATAATTTTTTTTAAATTAAGGTATTATTGAATTTTTTGTGTTATGTTCTAAATACTTGTTTTTCAAGTGAAATAGAGGAACAATTAGAATTAGAATTACAATTAGAAACACAATTTAACATATTGTGAATTTGTGTCTTTCTAGCCTGATGCACCAACATCCCTCTTTACAACACAATCAGAGCAAAATGCTGGTGACGGGACAGTAAGTAGACTGATTTATTATTAAAAGACATATGGTTTACAATTAAAGTCAACCTATCAGGTGGTTTACGCTACCCTATCTGAGAGCAGGATGTGATAGCGGAAGAGGAGCTGAGCTCCGTGATACATAGTTTTATTTGATTTGCAACATGATTTCTAAGTACAAAGCATAAAAGAAAATTTTGACTCCTTTAGACACAGTGTAAGTCCTACTTACTCCACCCATATCTAGAGCTTGACAACTCTCCCTGTAGCAGTTTGTGTGTACAGAGCGAACTGTCGATCACTGAATGTGAGTGGGATAAAGAAGACTTTCACTTTTAATTTTGCTTTTTCTCTGCTTTTTACTCATAAACCCTGCTTTAAATCATATAAACCATTATATCCCAGAGCTCAGCTTCTCTAACTATCACATCCTGCTCTTAGATAGGGATGCCTAAACCACCTGCCAGGTTCCCTTAAAGTAGAGCTTACTGGAGCAATTCATAAATCAATTTGATTTAATCCAAATTCCACCAAGATGTGTGCACACTTCCAGGGTCAGACGCCATAAACCCTAACTGAATGCAAAGAAGAAAAAGAAGCACCACTATATATCCACAATTCCCAAAATGTATTCACCCAGGTCAATTCATGCTATGTTTCAGGCCAAGCTTAAAATGTAGTATTTCTTGGCTTGGGTAAATACATTTCAAGATTTTTGAATTTATTGTAGTTCTGCTACCACTTCTCTTTCTTTGCATAAATTAGCTTTATTTTTACCAGTGTTAAGAATTCCAGTAGTGTTCAATGAATATCAAAATGTCTCAGAACTTTTTTTTAAATTAAACATTTATAATGCTTAATTCATATCACGATAGACAATCACTTTACATGTTGTCTTTTGTGACAAAGGTTCAGTATGTGGTATATGGGCATGTTACTTTTTAAAAAATTCTTACCAAACATCTAATGGATATTTCAAGAACATAAGAAGAAAGCACATATTGTTTTTTTTCATATTGTAACATTTAGCTTGTTGGGTTTATTAGTTGAATTGTTTATTTACCTGCTGAAGAGTAAATATTGATTATAAGGCTGTGTTCACATGCCACAGCTCTGCCAATGTATTTTGCCGCAATTTCCAAAAATGTATCAGAAAATTGCCATGAAATTGAGCATTAAAACCGCAGCATGTGTTCACAGCTGTGAAATATTTGCATGTATCAACCGTCAATAGGGTGTCAAACCACAATTCACTTGTGCATAGTGTTATTATGGATACATTGTCCTTTGTGCATCTTTGAAATTTTCATTCACTCTATTTATTATTTGAATACTGCCTTTTTAGAAAGAGTCTAACATGAGTCCTCAAAATATATCTATTTCAGTGGTTTACCACATAGGTGGGAGGTGTTACCTTATGTATATTTGAATTCAGCTAGTAAATATTTTATATTATGACAAATAAGGTGGAATCAGATCTAGCTGCTTCTGTGGAGACCAAGACCGAGGAGATACAGCCTGTGCCTGATGTTCCTGCTGAGGACACTAAAGCTGATGATCAAAGTGAATTAGCGGAGAAGATAATGGTGAGTCAGAAGAAACATCAGTCAAACATCAGCTCATTTATTCCATTTCATTACATTCCAGTCATCCATCCTTAGCTTTAGCATAACTATGACTTAAAGTTCTTTCTCAATATGTTTCAGTATCAGTTTTTATATCAGTTGTTTGATTTAAATAGCACAGAGTAGAGGTCTCCTGTAATCTGCTGTATGACTGTGAGGGTTTATTTTGGGGGAGGCTGTAACTATTTACCCTATGAAGAATAAAATTTTAATGACGTAATAGAGGTCTATCATGTTACATGGGAGAATGTGGATACATGCAGCTGTCACTGTATGTGGAGGGTTGTTATTACTATCACTGTACACCAATCAGTCACAACATTATTGTTTTAATGGGGCAGAGCAGGATATACACTATTTAAAGCATCAAGAACTCCGTCAGCTGTTTAGGGGGTGTGTTGGAAGCAGGGAAAATAGGCAAGGATCTGAGCAACTTAAGCAAAGAATACCAAAAATAACATTATAAAATGAAAAATTTTGTTAAATATCTGTTAAAAATCAAATCACTTAACTCATAATATCCCTAGCCAAAAAACAAGACGCCCTACCTATATATGGCACCTGCACTGAAAAGGGTGACCCCGTTCAGGAACCTATCCCTAATACAAATACCCTGGATAGGATGTTTATCTATAGCTTTGGCTATCTTGCCTGTTTCTTATTTAATACATCTACTGTATATGTATCGCTTTTTGTGTATTGATAAAATCTATATTGATTTTTTGTGGCATATTAGTCCATTAGTCTATTTTTTACCCTGTCCCTTGTTAGGATTTATCAATGGTATTTGTAGTAGGGATAGATTGCTGAACGGGGTTGCACTTTTTCGGGGCAGGGGACCTGTATAGGTAGGGTGTCTTGTTTTTTGTTGTTTTTTTGGCTAGGGATATTATAGGGTAAGTGATTTGATTTTTAATGGATATTTAATAAAGTTTGTCTTTTATAATGTCAGTAGGATGCATTTGTCTTTTTGGTATTTTTTGTGATTAGTGTAAAGTCCATTTTGATCATTATCTGGGGTTCCCAATCCCTTTATTTAAAATTGGATCTGTGAATTCAGCTTAGGCAAGGGCCAAATTGTGATGGCTAGGTAGCATCTCAGAGTCAGAGCATCTCTAATTCTGCAGCCCTTATGTGATGTCCTTGGTATCCGAATATTAGTACCTATAAAAAGTGGCAACAAGGGTCATTGGCATGATGGCTAAAGGGGAGTGATGGCTAAAAGAAGAGCTACTGTAGCACATATTGTTAAAAAGGTTAATGGTGGCTACAACAATAGGTTCAGAATACACAGTGGAATTTTGCAGCAGACCAGTCAAAGTGAAGCAAGGTCTAAGTGTAACCAGGGTGGTGAATGGCAGCGCCCCTACTGCGTTCGCTCATTGCCCCTAGCAACAACCTTTGAAAGTTCTTTTGTATTGTGGGGAGAGGTGTGATGTGGGACATGTAGTGCGATGGCGGTTAATAACTTGAGACGACAACTGTTCTCGGTTTGATGAGACTTTTACTCTCGTCCTTAGCAGCTGTTGCAATACATATAGTGCGCTCATGTCCCGGCATCCCACAGCTTAGGCATCCACAAATGCAGACAACGAGGGGTCCGCCTCTTGCCCACCTCACTGCTCTACCTGACCGTTCGCAGTGGTTTCCTCCACTATGGCTCAGGCCTCCTGCTGAACTTCTCCTGCTGCTCCCTGGATCGGTGCCTTTCCTCCGGACACTGACTGACTCTGGAGTTGGGACCTTTCACCGACCTTTCGTAGATTCTCTGCTTTAACTTCAAACTATTTACAGGTCCATGGCTCACTAGCCTCTCCAAACGATAGCCATAAGTATCTACCTCCTTCGAGCTTTCTGTTTGTCTGACAAGCTTTCCTTGTCTCACTGTACTTGCCTGCAATTAAACCACTAACTCTTCCCCTGACAGAACCAGGACACTCCTTTCCCTGTTTTCCCATGGCAAACACTACTGTGCAACACAAGTACAACCCCTTATATAAGCACTTGTTATACAATGGCACATGAGCATTAGACCTGGACCATTGAACAATTTAACAAGGGGGTTTGGCTTGATAAATCAAGTTTTCTTTTAAATAATGTGAACAGCTGAGTGCATCTGTGTCTTCTGCCTGTAAAAGAAATGGCACCAAGCTGCACTATTGGAAGCTGGCAGAGGCAGTGTGACACTTAGCAATGTTCTGCTGGAAAATGTGGGGTTATGCATTCATGTGGATCTTACTTTGACATGTACCACCTACCTTATCATTGTGGCAGACCAAGTACTCTCTATGGCACGGGTGTCAAACAAAAGGCCCGCGGCCTTGTGTTTTCAGGCCCGCAGCCCCCCGTGATCTCTCTGACTCCGCACAACCGTTTTACCACGGCCACGCAGAGTGAGTGTGCAGCTGCTGGTACAGTGAGAAGGCAGGAGGGATTGTTTCCCTCCTACCTTCCCCTTTGTATGTACAATGCTCAGTGAGCGCTGTACATATATACGCCGACGCAGGGGGTGTGACGCACCGCTTTCATCACGCCCCCTGCGATGCTAGGTCTCCTCGTTCTGCAGCCTCTGCCGGCCCAGTAGATCCCTGGGAGCTGCGTGATGGGCATCTACCTGGCTACAGGGGACTATATGGGGCATTTACCTGGCTACAGGGGACAACGTGGGGCATCTGCCTGGCTATAGGGGGCTATACGGGGCATCTGCCTGGCTACAGGGGGCTATATGGGGCATCTACCCGGCTACAGGGGCTTTGTGGGGCATCTCCCTGCTCAGGGGGCAATATGGGGCATGTACCTGGCTACAGGAGGCTATGTGGGGCATCTCCCTGGCTACGGGGGGGCTATATGGGGCATCTCCCTGGCTACAGGGGGGCTATGTGGGGCATCTCCCTGGCTACAGGGGGGCTATGTGGGGCATCTCCCTGGCTACAGGGGGGCTATGTGGGGCATCTCTCTGGCTACAGGGGGGCTATGTGGGGCAACTCCCTGGCTGCAGGGGGGCTATGTGGGGCCTCTCCCTGGCTATATGGGGCATATACTGGCTGCAGAGGGCATATTACCTTACTACATGGGGCAACTACCTGGCTGCAGGAGGCATATTACTACCAGGCTACAGGGGGCAAAAATACCTATCTACCTACATGGGCAGATATAACTGTCATCTACAAGGGGCTTTATACCCACTTATCTACCTACAAGGTTCATATGTACCCATCTACCTATGCGGGGAATATATTCTTCCTGGTTGCCTTCAAAGGGCTAATTATAATAGCAATACTGTACAAATGTAACAGTTAAAGAGAAGTTCCATTTACACAATTCTAAAATTATGTCGGCCCTTTAAGGTACGCCGTGAGGCTGATGTTGCCCCCTGTGAAAATGAGTTTGACACCCCTGCTCTATGGCATCAATTCCCTAATGCCAGTGGTCTCTTTCAGCAGAATAATGTGCCCTGCCACACAGGAAAAATTGTTCAAGAATAGTTTGAGAAACTCAAGAAAGACAGACTTATAGGTTTTGATTTGGCCTTTAAATTTCCCAGATCTCATTCTGATTAAGGACCTAGGGAATGGGCTGAAAAAACAAGCATGGAGGTCTCAGCTCAATACGTATAGTACTTAAATGATCTGCTGCTAACTTCTTGGTTCCAAATGCCAAAGGACACCTTCAGAGATCCTATGGAGTCCATGTCTTGATCTGTCAGATTTGTTTGACTGTACAAGGAGGACCTACACAATGTTAGGTTTTTATGCTATGGTTGTTTGGTGTATATGTATTATATAAACTGTATTTTTACAGCTGTCATGTGTATATAATGGCTGTGGCTGACACTAAATATTGCTATATTTGATGTCACTGTTACTGTGGAATGTTACTATAGGGGATCATGTGATTAGTTTGTGACTATTATTTTATGAAGTGCCTGTTGTCCTTATTTTATATGGGGTATCTTGGCTGAAACTGTGTATATAGACCCGATTGCTGACGTTGCATAGGGGACTGTGTCAGGCACCCTATTGGTGCTCCCTTGGCGTTACTATTGGGGAGGATGAAAAAAAAATTGCCCGAAAAAGAAAGTTCCACAATCATGGATAGTATGACACAAATGTCTACATTCAAAGGTATAGATGAGTCTATAGGGTGGATCTTGTAAACTTGTTTAGTCCATTCACATTCTCTGTTGTTCAGAAGTATATTTAAGGTCTCAACAGTTATCAGCCTGTCAACTATATTATGTATTGTAAAAGAGATGAGCAACCATAAAACCCCTAGTCACTGTTTCCAACTTTCTGTTTCCTTTATCTAAAGTTAACCAAATATCAACATCAAAAGTTTTAAACCCAGAATTTCACTATTGGACCTTTAGGCTGGAACAAAAAACTCATTGAAAACCAAAACCTAAAAAACTGCTTTGCACCTAAGTAATTTGTCATTTTTTTTAAATCCAAAACAGCTGGGTTCCGATGAGTTTTTTGGGTGGTTTTTGTTTTTTGATGAGGTTTTTAGTGTGGTTTTTGGTCTGTTTTTTTGTGCAGTTTTTAATGTATGCAAAATTCATATACCTTGCATAAACACCTGAGCAGTTTTTCAGCCGAGAGCCGTCCAAAACCCTTCTAAAAAAACGCAGAAAAACCGTCCAAAACCGTCCAGTGGTTTACTTAGACTTCAATTGTAAATTTTCCTCTGGACTCCGTCAGATTTTACAACATGTTCCTTAAACCGTCTGTGCCCAAAAACAAGCAGAAACAAAACGACCTTTGTAGACGTTAGACCACAGATAATTTTTTATCTATGTGGACGTTTTGCCATTGGATTTTCAGCGGTTTCAAAATACTAAAACCACCAAAAATCCGACGAGAAACCTGTGCTGTGTACACATAGCCTTAGTTAGCTTTTGCCATTATTTTTCAAAGTACATGCATTCACCACTAAAAAGAGACTTCAAAAATTAGATGGTAAGGGCGATATGTATGAACACAGGCGCGTCAAAGTGAATTTCGAGTCTCGTTTTCAGTGTATAATGCGCCTGATGTATGAAAGTGTTTTTTGTGCGTTCATAAATGGTGTTAAATTTGACGCCCCTCGCCTACGTGTTAGGTGCATTATGGAACTTAGGCGCATTAGTAATGCTCCTAACATGTATTGAGGTTATAGACAGGCTGGAAAATAGAGAAGTCATTAGAATAGCATGTCAGTGAATAGAAACTATGGTAGTGATCCTGCTTGGTGGACCACAGGTCCCAACAATACTTGTGCTGTGCTGGCTCTTACTGTATGTAGAATAAAAAGAGTGAGAGCAGCAAAAATAAATTTCAAATTTAATATAGTAAAAATGTAAAATATAAAAAGCTGAACAACATAATCAATGGGTTTTTTAATTTTAAAAACATTTTATAGGAGATATTTTTATATTTTAGAGATATTATATATTTATTTAAATGATCATATTTTTCATAAAATTTAAATAATTACATTTTATACAGTTTGCTAATTATAATAAATCACTTTTTATTAATGTACTGGTGTAAGTTGAGAAATATTGGACATTTTTGCCCCTTACAGCAAATCAAACTCCACTTCCGGCCCTCAGCTCAGCAGACCACATTGAGATAGGTCTGTCTGTCAGAGCAATAATGCGCCTAGTTTTGCTGAACCACATTCATATATGTGTCTAATATTACGAATGTGGGGCGACACGCCCCCAGAACGTCACCAAAACACCACTTCATGTTAGGCGCATTCGAAAGTGTTAAGTCTGACGAACAATGCGCCTAACAAATACGTTAGACATCGTAGACGGCTCAGTTAGGTGCATTTTACGCCAGAAAAAAGGGTGAAAAACCCTTTCATACATGTTGCCCTAAGTGTTCAAGACTAAGTCAATGAACATCTAGACAAATACCATGACTTTTGGAAGAATGGGTCACATTTACTATTGCTGACCGTGTAAACAGGCTGTCTAAGAATTCCTCATGGACATTGTGAAAATGTTATTTGCAGGTGCAGTAAATGTCTGGTGAAGGTGATTGCTGCTTGTAGGGTATCTATAGTTTATTAATAATATTTCAAGGGTTCGTTTTTTTTCTCCCTGCAAAGCGGATTCCTAGGCTATGTTCACAGGGCTTAAAATGGGCCGTATTTCGGTCCGTAATTACGCGCCGGAGTGCGCCAATTACGGGCCGAAAACGCCCATTCATTATGGTAATTCACAGTTTTCATAGAGAACTATGGATTACGTCTCCTCCCCCCCCGGGCCCGGCGGGGGAGATAATTGACATGTCCATTTTCTAGCGGCGTATACCGCCGGGTAGCAGTGATTGTCTATGGGCCGGCGAAGTGCCGGCCCCACGCTCACTCCCCCGCTCCCGCCCCGCCCCCGGTCACACGGCGTAATTAAGGGGCGAAATTACGCCTCGCAGTTAAGCCATGTGAACCTAGCCTTACTCAGTTTTAATAAAATATATGACCAGTACACCTTTATGTGTATTATTAGCTTAGCTAGATTATGTTTGTCTTTAATTGTAACTCATAACAATATCATCACATTTTATTTGTAAACAATACAAAAATCCAAGTAGTTTCCAAGGGTGTCACTGACTTTTTTCTGCATCTGTATGTGATTTAAAAGGATGACCAAGAAACACACAGAAGAGCACGTCTGTTATGTAGTCAAAATAATTTTATTTCTGCTTGTCTGGAAAACTGTGCCATATGCCAAACAGAATAATGATAAAAACAGCAAGCACAGTATAATTACAATCTGCAGAAGTTAATTAATGGATGAAATCAACACTCAAACTAGACATCAGGTTTAGTAATTATTGTATATTGCAGGGCTTATCCGGGTCCAGGAGTGTTTCATTAATAGCATGTGCAAAAAAAAGAAAAAAAATCATAGTTTATTTTGTTTTAACTAGGACAGGTTTGAACGCTAATTCTGGACCCAGAATCAGCATCCAAACCAAGTGTAAATGATTTACACTGTGCCCTATGTTAAAAATCAAACAAAATCTGTAACAACCAGTATAAACCAAGCCAGAAATCCACTGTTTGTGTGCTTTCAAAGGGAGCATTTTGTTGTGCAGAAATGTACAGCGTTATTGCTGTGCCCTTCTGTACAAAAAAACCATCCAAAAAGTGTTCCATTTTTTGGTGCGTTTTTTATGCAGTAAAGCACAGCAATTAATGCTGTACATTTCTGCACAAAAACCGCATAAAAAAAAATCTCCCTGTGAAAGCACCCTTTTGTGATATGTACACCAATACTAGGACAAATGGTTTAAATTACATTGTTAATGTTATTAAGTACTTAAAACGTTATATAAAATGATGCACAATTAGATATAAAACAGGGAAGTGGGGTAGCATAAAAATATGAGGCTGTAGTGATACAGATTCATATATCTAAGAATTCCTTAACATCATATGTACAAAAAAAAAAAAAACTAAGGGAAAGGGCCCCCCACTGAAACGGGTTTTGGGCCCGGTATTTCAACTTTTTTGGGGTTTTTTGCAACCCGTCTAAAAAACCCTTTCCCGAAAATAAACCAAAAGGGCTCTATAAAAACCCGGCAGCACCCCCCAAAATGAAATATTTTTTTGAAACCGGCTTTTTTCCCACCCGCGAGGCCCCCCCGAAAGACTTTCCCTTCAAGCACATTCTTCCGCCGGTTTCCGTGGGGGTTTTCTCATCCGGAGAAAAGCCGTCCCCCCTCGGGGCCCCGGGTGCAATGCACAAAAACCCGGGATAAAAAACCGGTTTTTTTAAATAAAACCGGGATTTTCCCTTCCGTGTGAACGCCCCCTAAGGAAAACCTGACGGAAAAATGTCCCACCCCCTCAAAAAAAAATTTTTGGGAAAATATTATTTTTCAATACCCTTTCATGGGACAACATTTTTTTGTGTACTCACTTTTTTTTCCGAGCGGTTTAGTTGGCTGGTATTAATTTTTTTTTGGGGGCACACCAAATTTACACTTTTTAATAAAAAGCTGCACACGACTATTTTAACATTGATTCAAAGTGTAAAATCTTCAGTTTTTGGTCCCATGAAAAGTTATAGTTTCCAAAAACGGGGGGGCTTACTCATTTTTAATAAAGATAACTGTACACTAAAAAAATTTATCTTTTTAGCATAAATTTAAAATTTTTTTTTTCCATAAATTTTTAAACCCTTTAAAAAAAATTTTTTCCCTAAAAATATATAGGATATTAAGAAATTCTTAGATATGTGTACCCGAGGCAGAAATCTACATCGGCAGTCTTTTCTTTTTTCCTCAAAAAAAATTTTCCCACGCTGGAAAAGCACCAAGGAAGCATTTTATGATCGTTTTTCTTCCCTTTTCTGGCATCAAATCCCAAAAAAGGGCGGGCTGCGATGCCCAAAATGCGCCTAACGAATGTGTTGGGTGCATTGTTCTTAAGCCTCAACACTTTATAAATGCACCTAACATGGGGGGGCTTCAAAAGGGTTTCCCGGGGGGGCACATAAAAGAATGCGGTTAAAGCAAAACTGGGCGCTTTTACGGGCTCGAAAAAGGCAAAAAAAATTTTTTTAATTTTCTCTGCCTGACCTGGGGAAAGCCCGAAGTGGGGCTAGATTTGCTAAATTCAAATTTTTCCCCCAACTTACTTTAGAACAAAAATAAAAAAAATTTAAATAAAAAATAATTATCAAACAATATAAAATTAAATTTTAAAAAGTAAAAAAAATGTGATCAATAAAATTAAAAAAAATTTTAAAATTTATATAAAAAAAAATTTTAAAAAAATATCTCCTAAAAAAGGGTATTTAAAATTTAAATCATGTATTTTTTTTTTAGAATCTAAAACTTTTTTACATTAAAAACCCCCACTGATTATGCTTTAAATTTTTTTAAGGGAAATTACATTTTTATTTACTTTAAAAATTTAAAATTTTTATTTTTGCTGCTCTAAACCCTTTTTTCCCACATACGGCAAGAGCCAGCACAGAAACCAGGTCCTTGCGGGGGGGGACCTGTGTTCCACCAAGAAAGGGACAAAACCAAGTTTCTATTCACTGACATGCTATTCAATGACTTTTCTTTTTTTTCCATGTAACTTTTTTTACATTTTTTGGTGGGATTACTAATGCCCCTAAATTCCCCCAAAAATGTGGGCCCAAAAACACAGGGAGGGGGCAATGAACTTTAGACAACCATTTTTGAAAGCACAAAAAACATTTTCATACATTCAATGTTTATTTCACTAAAAAAAGTTGGGGAAAAAAAAAAATTTGATCCACCTAGGGTTTTCCCTACATGTCTCCACAAATTTTTAATGAGGAAACAATGCTTTTTCAGAGGAGACAGTGTCAGTACAGAAATGGCGGTTGTGTGAACTTACCCTTGCTCTAGTTTCTGTGCTATTTAGTGTTTGCAAATATTAAAAAAGGCCCCCTAACTATATCTATTTAAAAACCCGCTATGAGGCCCAGAGGTTTCCCCCCCGGGGCAGGGGGGCCACTTTAGATGCGGAAAAAATTTTTTTTAGGGAATAATAAATTGGTGGCTTTCTGCTATCTAGTCACGTAGGTCTTCTGATAAATGGCAGTATTATTCATAGCTTTAAATATTGCTATTTATGCAGCATTTTCTTTTTCTGTTATTAGGTGAGGAGAGCAATGTAATGTTGCTATGGGTCCTTTTGAACTCTAGTTATTCCACACCCTCTCCCACAGTGGCATCAGGGCCCTTAATGTTACATTGCATAAACTAGTTCTGGTTTAAATTTATTATGTTTCCCAAAATATCTATTATATTTAAGGCCAAACAATACCCAAATTACTTTTATTGGGGCAGTGTGGCAGTTTATTTTATTACAAAGTCCATGCTGTAAGCTGCATCTTTTATGGCACCGTTCACACGGCTTATTTCCGCCGGGGTTTGGGCGCCGTATTCCGCGCCCGGGTTTTTCCTTCAATAAAGGCCGGGCCCAAACCCCTCGGATCCCTTAAAGGAATCCACTGCTCCATAAAAGAACAGTGGAATTTTCCCCGCTCCCTTTCCCCCCTCGGCAAATCCGCCCCGGGGGGGAAAGTGACATCACATTATTTTTCGCGGAAAGCACCGTAAACCAAAGCATTTCTATGGGGGCCGGGAGGCCCCCCCCCCGCCGCGGCGTCCGGCCCCCCCCCCCCCCCTCCCCCCCCCGAATTTTACGGGGGATTTGTGCGCTCAATAGGCGCACCCAAAACCGCCTTTAATAAGCCCTGGGGAACACGGCCTTTTTAGGTTTGGTCCCGCAATGCTTTTAAATTTTTAAAGACCGAGTCCGTTAGGTTGAAAATTTTTAAAGGGCTGGCTCTCCTTAATTTTGGGGAAAAAGTTGTTGCTGTCCCCTGGGGGAAAATTTGCAGAATTTGGGTTTTGTAAAGATATGTTTACACAATGGATTTTTCCAATTGAGCAATCCAGTTTGCAATCCATGGCAGAAATCTAAGACCTTGGATTTCTGTTAAGAATATAGGGCGACAAAGTTTTGATCGGGATTTGCGGCCCCATTTCTGGCGGGAAAATGCGCCACCCCCGATCCCAATCCCTGTCGGACGCAGTGACCTTTTTTAGGCACAACCTTCCCCCCACTTTCCCAAAGCGGCCCAACATGAAGGGGGGTGCAATGGGGCGGGGTTTTGGCCCTTTTTGGGGCGGGACGCACCACATTCGAATACCTCCGATGCATTTCATGAACGCAGGTCGCAAAGTGCCGCATTACAGCTCCGACAGGGAGACCTTTGTTGAATGTGGTTAACCTGAGCCGGAGGAGGCGAAGTGAAGCTAGAACGTACAATTTAAAAAAAAGAATTTGTCTAAAAAATTATTTTTAATAAAAAAAAATATCAAAATTTTCTAAAAACGAATTTTGTAATTTTAAAAGTTGATCATTTAAAATTAAAAAGCCCCGTCACAAATTTTTTTTCCCCCCTTGCTGAGGGCAAACACAAACCAGTGTCAAAAGCCGTTTCCAGCACTGTGTCCCATATTCCCGTAAGATGCTATAGTTTTCCCCTGTATTTAAAAGGGTCAAATCTGCAGTTTTTCCCGCCCCGAAGGTCCTTTTGAAGAGTCCTTCAAAGAGTCAGTTTTTTTTTAAACCCTTCCCATCCCGAGGGAAAACCAAACCCCCCCTCAACTGACCCCAAACCCCAATTTCTTTTAATAGGAGAAAAAATTGAAAAAACTTTCAGGGCGGAGCTAGCCCTTGGGAGGCGGGGCTAAAAACCCTCATGTAATTAAAGGGGGAAAAGCTTTTAAAACTTTTTTTCTCTTACAAAAAAAAAGGGGGACAGTGCGGGGAAAAGCAGTCTGACACTGGCCCTTTTCTGCCCTTTAGCCAAGGGGGCATAACCAATGGACCCGGGTTTTGGGAAAAAAAAATAAAGAAAAAATAATAAATCGCAAAAGAAATTTCAAACTACCTCTCGGGTCCGTGAGGCATTAGTTTTGATTCCAAAAAACCCGGTTTTTAAAATTTGGGGTAAAAAAATTATCCCGTAAAAGAGCTCAAACCTTCTAAAAAAAATACATAACTAAAATCACTAAAAAAAAAAATCAATAACGGCCAACATCAGGGAAATTTGGGATATTTGGGAAAATTTGGGGGAAATACAGTAATTCAAATTTCCCGTAAGCCCCTTTTCATTGGTCGGCAAAAAACCAGCTGATCAAATAGGAGCGACAGTGACCCTTATAACCTATGGATATATTGACCAATCAAATGAAAAAGGCGGACATTTTCAAATTAAAGTAAAAAATAAGACAAAAGCTGTTTGGTTGAACCAGGCGGCAGATATGAACCCCCCAATCAGATGAATGCTTCGTTTTGGTGGACAAAAAGGACGCGATGGAAGGGGCCCCTAAAAGTTATTATATCTATGGGAAATATTCTAGTTCTTTTTTGGGTTTGGGGGGGGTAAGAGGGGCTCCCCCGGTTTACCAATCAGCGGGTAGGTACTTCTCTCTAGATTTCTAGGGGGAAAAGAAATCAAACGAGCTCTGTTTGTTGGGGGCGATTTTGGGCCAATGGAGGCGACAAGCTCTTAGGGTTTTCTAATGCATTCTATAATAAAAATTTACATTTCGAAAAATAAAAAGATAACATCCCAAAAAGTTGTGACAAAAGGGGTATATAAAATGAATAATAATATGGGTGTAACGAAAATAAATTAATATTAATTCAATAAAATCATTTTTAATTCTTTATTTTTGTTAGTCCCATATTGTTGATCATTGGCTAACAAAAATAACAAAAAATATGAATCATTGAAATTTATTTTTATTTGTTTATTTTCGTTTTCACCCTATTATTGTTCTTTTTTATACCACCGGGGACAAACACGTTTTGTGTTTATTCTGTATGTTTATAGAAAGGTTTTAGTTTTTCCCGAGAATTTTTTTACCTAATAAAAATATTTATTTTCTAAACTCCATGCCGCACGGAGTGAGTTTCAGTGCCCCCCTCTCTCTCAATGGGACAAAGTAGTACCTTGATTGACCGGGGTAGCAAGCCCCCGCATTCAACCAAAACAGCTCTTTTTCTGCATTTTTTTCTGTATTTTGAACTGTCCCCCTTTTTTATTTGATTGGTCCCAAAACACTCCATAGGTTATAAGGTTCACTGTCAACCCTTTCTGATTTCTATTTTTCCAACCAATAAAGCGCTTACAGAATTTGAATTACTTATTTCCCGGGGAATTTTCAATATCCCCTTCCCAGTTGCCCAAATTTTTTGATTTTTTTTTTTAGTGTTTATTTATGTATTTTTTTTAGAAGGGTTTTAGCTCTTTTTTGGGTAATTTTCACCTAAAAAAACGTTTTTATGATTTTCTCCATCCCTTTGGCTGAGGCGAGATTTATTTTTTAGCGATCTTTATATTTTCCCTTTTATTTTAAATGATCAACTTTTTCAATACATTTAATCGCTTTTAGACAGCTTTGATTTTTCACTTTATTCATTCATTCATTCGAAAGACAACTCTTTTTGCTATTCACTAACATGTTTAATGATTTCTCGCTGCTTTCCAGCCTGTCCTGTCGGAATACAGGTGAGACGCAGTCCTTCTGCATCTAAGTCCGGCACTGCGCCTCACACACTGGCGAGGCGCAGGGGACTTTACACCGCATGTATGAGCGCAGCTCGGGCGCTGACATACATGAGGCTCAGCTTTCACGTTCGAGCGCTCGACAACGGGTGCTCCGACGCGCCGAACTTCATACATGTCGCCCATAGAGCTTGCATGCTGCAGATTCTGCCCCAGTGGGACTAATCTGCATCTAGGCTACAGAATCTGACTTGAAGCTGTGTAAAATTTTGCCATGATTTTTTTTTCATTTTGCGAAATCCAAATCACTGTCTAAATTTTTTTTGCTGAAATAGAACAATAATATAAACTTCCACTTATAAAAACGGCAAACACAGTGTGAATGGCAGGGGCGTTGCTAGGGTCCTAAAACATCCGGGGCTCGGGCCCTTTGTGTTTTTCCCGCCTCATTGTGAACTGCGGATGTTTTTTTACAGAGAAAAAACCTTCTTTTTCCTGCCCACAAATTTTTTGCACATCCACACAGATCCCGTCCATATCCACAGCACTCACCGTACAGTAAAAAACACCAACCACAACTTTACTTTTTCAGAACTTCTCACCGTCATATGACCATACCCCTAAACCCTCACCAAATAATCCACCGATACATGGAGCAAATCTACCAGACAAATGATTGTGACTAAAAACACTCCTACAAAACCAAGACCCAAAACTATTACTACTTAAGGCACAAATAATCCTGCCAGACCCTGACCGAACGCGACCCCCCACATGTGACTACCAGCTGTACACAGGCTCTGATTACATATACCACCGCCATACAGTGACCATATAGTGGTATATACTAGTTGTTTTGTAGACTCTGCGACATATAAGTGATTACCCTGCTGTTACATTTAGTAACTCACCGGAGACTCTTTCTGATCAGCGTCGTTCACTTTCCCTTTTTTTCTCCATCCGGTTCACACCTTCATGCTGAAAGCTCCCGGCCCATACTCGTCCCTGAGGATTTGGACACAGATATCTTAGAATCCTCACATCTCCACCAACTCCTTATTTTTTGGTCTAGCAGTCCCCTCTGTGAGGTATATAGGGGCATTGTAGCAGTAAAATGGGGCCACAGGGAGGTATATTGGGCCACGGGCAGGTATATGGGGCCCCCGGCAGTATATGGGTGCAATGAGGCAGAATTAAAGGGGGACTGAGGCAGGTATATTTGGGCACTGAGGCAGTATATAGGGGCCACAGGCAGGTATAGGGGGGCACAGGCAGTATATGGGGCCACAGGCAGGTATATAGGGTCATGAGGCAGTATATGAGGGCACAGGCAGTATATGGGGGCACTGAGGCAGTATATGGGGGCCACAGGCAGGTATATGGGGCCAAAGGCAGTATATAGGGGGCACAGGCAGGTATATAGGGTCATTGAGGCAGTATATGGGGGCCACAAGCAGGTATATAAGGGCACTGAGGCAGTATATGGGGCACTGAGGCAGTATATGGGGGCCACAGGCAGGTATATGGGGGCACAGGCAGGGATATGGGGGCCACAGGCAGGCATTATAGGGGCACAGGCAGTATATAGGGGGCCACAGACAGGGATATGGGGGCCACAGGCAGGCATTATAGGGGCACAGGCAGGGATATGGGGGGCACAGGCAGGCATTATAGGGGCACAGGCAGTATATGGGGGGCCACAGGCAGGCATTATAGGGGCACAGGCAGTATATGGGGGCCACAGGCAGGCATTATAGGGGCACAGGCAGTATATGGGGCACTGAGGCAGGTAAACGCTATAAAAATAACAACATTAATACTCACCTTCACTCCCCCGGCGAGCGCGTTCTGTCCTCTTCAGCCCGCGCTCCTCCGGCAGCTCCTCGGGCGCACGGCCTATGACGCGCTGTGCGCCCGAGGACAGGCAGCGTCGCGATGATGTGATGTCATCGCGACGCTGCCGGCTGAGGCGCACGGGGCCGCGGCAGGTCCTCAGCGCTGTGAGGACCCGGCGGCCTCGCGGTGTCGGACCAGCGGGTCCGACACTGTCTGCGGGGCAGGGAGCGCTCGCTCTCTGCCCCGCAGAAGCCCTCAGCTGTGTGTGTGTCCAGCGGACGCACATGCAGCTGAAGAGCCAGTCGGTGCTCCAGGCCCAGCGCAGAGGCCTGGAGCCCGGGAGACTCGGGGCACAGGGGGTTTTATTCAGGGCCCGAGCCCCGAATAAAACAGCCTAGCGAAGCCCCTGGTGAATGGAGTCCAATTTAGAATCTTTTTTTGTTAGTCTCTGGTTTGTAATAAAGGTAAGGGAAAAATAATTAAGATGTTATGCCAATAAGCCTTATGGCACATGTGTCTGAAACTGCACAATGGCCAGAACATGTTATAGGGCATATATAGGATATATAGGTATAAGTAAGGTGTATCTTTAAAATTGTTCCATTCATAATTTTTTCACCCATTAATTCATCAGTCCATGGTCATTCTTACATTTACATCACACTCTATTTATGGTCATACCTGACATGGCTGTTACACTGTTTCCTTCCTGTGAAGGAAACTACCGAATCTGAAGATATCAAGACAGTTGATGAAGCTGACACAGAGGGCAGCAAGGTAGGTGACTGCCCTGTAAACCCGAAATCCTGCTGTATTCATATTCCTTACTTTGTCTCAAATCATTTTTTTCCCTGACATTTGAACATATATGTAAGTCATAACCTTTACACACATTTTGTTAAATGTTTTTTTTACTAGAGTTTGTCAAATGTACCATTCATTGTTTATTCATTCCTAATTTGTCAAATAATTCATAGTTACTTTTACATTTGAAAAATTGCCGTTGTACTCTTTTGATGGTCACACCTGACATGGTTGTTACACTGTTTCCTTCCTGTGAAGGAAACTATTGAACCTGAAGATATCGAGATAGCTGATGAAGCTGACACTGAGGGCAGCAAGGTAGGTGTCTGCCCGGTATAAGAGAATCCAGTTGGATTCATATGCCTTACATTTGTTTCAAATGTAAGTGTTTTTCCTGCCTTTTTTTTTTTACACGTGAAGATCATCACAGCATGTGTACAATCCTTGATTAATTATGATAAGTTGTGGGAAATCTATTTATCATTTCTGTTAGTTTTTGTTACTTATACATATCTTGCAATAAGCTTTAAGTAAATTTTAGGTATTAGACTAATAAAAGCTAAACAATAAGATAAAGATGCAATTCAATTATTAGTGCTCCACATGATTTTTTAATTAATTAGAATAAAGTTAACCATACTAATAATTATAATGATACAATTAAAATAATAAAATACAATGTACATGTTAGTCAATACAATGAGTGTCATTTGATTTTAAAGTATATACAGTATCTCAGAAAAGTGATTACACCCCTCAGGTTTTTGTAAATATTGTATTATATCTTTTCATAGGACAATATTGAAGATATGACACTTTGATGCAATGTAAAGTAGTTAGTGTACAGCTTGTATAACAGTGTAAATTTGGTGTGCCCTCAAAATAGCTCAATACACAGCCATCAATGTCCAAACTACTGGTAACAAAAGTGAGTACATCCATAAGTGAACATGGACAAATTATGCCCAAAGTGTCAATATTTTGCATGGCCACAATTATGTGCCAGCACTGTCTTATTTCCTTTGGTCATGGAGTTCACTAAAGCTTCACAGGTTGCGACTGGAACTGGTGGATGTTAGAGACCTTGCATTCCTCCACCTTCCATTTGAGGATTCCAAACAGATGCTGAATAGGGTTTAAGTCTGGAGAAATTCTTGGCCAACCCAGCACCTTTACCCTCAGTTTCTTTAGCAATGTAGTAGTCATCTTGGCGGTGTGTTCTTCTTTTGTCGGCCATGGCGAGGCCTGTTCTGATTGGAAGCTGTCTTGTTGAACCACTGTTTGGTCTTGGCCAGCTCAGTTTCAGGATGTTGGCAATCTTCTTATAGCCTAGGCCATCTTTATGTCGTACAACAATTCTTTTTTTTTAATCCTCAGACAGTTCTTTGCCATGTTGAACTTTCAGTTACCAGTATGAGAGAGTGTGAGAGCGATAACACCAAATTTAACACATCTGCTTCCCATTCACTCCTTAGACCTTGTAAGGCTATGTTCACACAGCTTAAATTGGGACATATTTCGCCTTGTATTTCGTGCCGTACTGCGCTCAATACGGGGCGAGATACGTCCCAATAATTACGGTAATCCACAGTTCTCATATGGAACTATTGATTACATCTCCTCTCCCCGCTCACACAATATGCCGCAGGGGGAGATAAGTGACATGTCAATTACTAGCGGCGAATACACGCCGCTAGTAATGAATGTCTATGGGTCCGGCGGGCTGCTGGCCCGCGAGCTCCCGAAGTCCCGGCATAATTGCGGGGCGTAATTACGTCCCGCAATTATGCCGTGTGAACATAGCCTAACGAACAACATAACACGGAAAGGGAACGTAGCAAATTGGGCACTATTTTTCTATTTTCAATTAGGGTTGGACTCATTTTTTTTGCCAGTGATTTAGACATTGGTAACTGTGTGTTGAGTTATTTTGAGGGTACACCAAATTTACACTGTTGTAAAAGTTGTACACTGACTACGTTACATTGTATCAAAATGTCATATCTTCAGTGTAGTCGTATGAAAAGATATAATACAATATTCACAAAAATGTGAGGGGTGTAATGACTTTTGTACATCCACAGAGCTGAGTACTATTCAGGAAACCAGGCGTAGGCATTATACTTATAGCAGCTTCCACCAACGAACTGTAGGCACTCTGTGTACTGTGGTATTATTAATTTTTTTTACTAGAATCCATGCATTTAAAAGTGTGTCATGATTATTTCTGTTAAATTCTCATACACTTTGTTATATTACAGAAGTTATATGGAGCTGTAAAAAAGCTGCATGCATGAAGCCTTATTGAGGTTGTGCAACTTGTGAAAAAAATAAGTAAAAAGTAAATTAAAAGGGCAACTTTTATTTGCCTCTTTAATCCAATGTTGAAGTCATGGTGATCGCGAAGTCTTAGATTACAAAATAATCACCACAGCCAATTAGTCACATTTGTGGTCAAATGCCTTTGTTTTGCTATCAACGTTCAATGATGGGAACATTGATGCCTATGGTATGTTGGTTGGCACATGACTGTCACAGTCAGTCAATCAGTGGACTCAGTCATGAGCTGTTCTGTTCAAATCACCATTCTTATCAATGAGCAACAATACAAACAGAGTGGTACATTACCGTTGAGGCCACTAATTGGCTGCACAAATCCCTTGCCAACCGCATGTGAAGATAGGACAGTGACCATCATTGCTTCAACACTTGATAAGTGGTGGAATAAGGAGATAAATACAGGTCTTTATGATATTTTGAACCATTGGCTGATCTTTTTTTTTTTTTGTAGACAGTCTGCTAAAACAGTCTGTCTACGGCTAGCGTCTGTTATTATAGTATGTTCACTTTCAGAAACAAGCTGTAATACCAGACAAAACTTTGGTGATTTTTCTGGAATAAAGTCGATTTTTCTCGAGTTCTGGACGACTTCTTTAATTATAGTTTCATCCGTGTACCTGTTGGCAAAATAGACAGAATATTTTAAAAGTGAAACCTTTCTTTCACTTTTTAGTATAGTTTTTTTTATGTATTTCTAAATGATTAATTTATCGAGGAAAGCATTCTTAAAGTATCACGTCTAATTATGGTCCAAATTACAGTATAAAAATGTAACTTTGTAGTTCCATCTCTAAAATTTTATTTTAGTGGTTACAGTGTTATTGTAAATGTATTGCTTATTGCAAGGTAGTTCAGTGGTTTCCATATTCTTTTATTTGCTTTGTACTTTTTTAAATTTGTTTTTGTTTGTTTTCTGTGGTGACTGGTGATTATTGTATGATGGTAAATTTATTTTTCAGCTCTGTTGCTTACTGTGATCCTACTAGTGATTTTTTTTCTTCCATCACCTGGCTTTGCCTAAAAAAGAGCATTTATGTAACATTCCTTAATAGTGAATTTTAATGGTTGGTGAAGCGAAGTCACATGGAAGATTTATCTGCAATGAAAACGTTAAGAAAAACTGGCATTTTTTGATTTAGGCAAAAGGTTTTTCATTGTGCATACTTAACCTGAAGAAACTAGGTCTTGGGCACTTGGCCAAATTAGTATTTCAGTTTGTGGACATAAAGAAGCAAGGTCAAGTGTTTTATCATATAACAAACACACAACCACAATTATATGTTGATTTTGTTTCTGTATTTTGACATTTCATATGACATCAATGTATAATTGGTGTGGGGTCTTATTATCAAATCAGTCATGGAGTACAGCTTAACATTTGTAGAAGGGATGAGCTGGTGAAACTATAACAGACTGGGGCACAACCATAAAGGTTTTTTTTTCACTACTAAAAACTTGCCCACCACCACCGACTGTGATTAAATAGAAGATTAGCCAGCACTTAACTTGCCTGTGTCTACCATAACAACAGTTCTGGACCTCTTGTATAGCCCACAACCTCTTACCTGTGTCACTTATAGTTCACTTGACTGTAGCCTCAGAAGTCACATTTTCATCAGGTGAGCCATGAACTGGACGTCATCAGTGAGAGATTGGCTGGCAACACCTTTAATGTTAAATGTCTGAAGACCTTTTCAAGTGTAATTGTATCTAATGGATTATTATATTTCAAGAAGTCTATGGTTTGAAAATATTACTGGTAGAAATGCTGAACATTTATTAATGCATACTGTTTTACTGATATTTCAGACAGAACCTGAGAGTACAGAAGAAAAGCTCATTGAATCCACCCCAAGTGCTGTGGAAGAAGGAAAAGAACCTGAGCTAGACAATGCTAAAGAAGCTGATGTGACTCAGGTAACAAATTTCGGTTAAGGTTTATTTTATGTGGCAAATTTTGCTGTGAGATATTGATTAGCTTTTTTTCAAACTAGTTCACTGATCATAGATACTATTTTTAGTCCCTTACAAAAAATCACTGAATATCAAATACTAAAACCTAAATTTTACTTGAATATCAATCATAAATTTATGGATATCAGTAGTGCCTAAATTTGTTTTAGAATATAATGCAAAAATACAGTATGATGGTATAGCAGATTAACTGAAACAGTAGATCATAGATCGTAATCAGTTACTCACATGACCCTGGCAACGGTATCTTTCTAGTTCTTATTTTAAATCCGAGATGATGATCCATAATACAAAGGTAAAACTCCATTGTCCACTGCACCCCCACAAAAAAAAAATGGCGCAAGAAGGATTCTGAAAAAAAACATGGGTGATGTTCAAAATGGAGATAGGAAAATGTATACCTACATACTAAAACTCTACGCAGCCCCTTCCACATGGCAGAGTAACTGCCTTGAAGAGGGCGCCCCACCCCACCATAGGCTGTGCCTAAATAAAGCCTGAACAATCTAAGGAACAATAATGTACAGATAACAGTTAAAACAGTCAATACCAGGGTGGGGAAAAACATCAAACATAAAATAAGATACGTACAATACCCCAATAATTGATATTCAAGTAAGGCTATGTTCACACGGCATATTTGCGGGGTGTACTTTAATAATTGCTCTGCAATACGCCTGAAGTACGCCCCGCAAATATGGTAAGTAATAGAACTTCCCTGCGTACTTCTAAAACACCCAGCGTATAGTGGCATACACGGTACACACTGCTAAACGCCAGGATTACGCCATGTGAACATACCTTAAAGTTAATTTTTAGTCTTTGATTTTCAGTGATTTTTTTTTACTTTCAAACCACCCTGAAACAACAGTCTTACTGGAATTACCATATAACAAGCCCTACTTCCCGTGTAAAAAAAAAAAAAGATGAAAAATAGACCAAAGTTCTGCAAATAAAGGATGAAACCATAAATCAAAGATGAGAAAATGAAATCACCTTTTTCCAGACTGTGCACGCCTCACATACTTCTTGAGAAAACCCTTTTTCAACTTTCAAGGGATGTTGCTTTAATGAAATCAGCTCTAATTATCTACCTTTCTCCTGTTCCCTGTCAGCAGTCTATAAATTAAAGAGATCACTTTATAGCATGAGGTTCTGTTTCTTTCAGCATGCTAAGTTCCCTTTAAAAGAAGACACGTGCTGACTAATGTTATGCAAACAAACAAGTTTACACAGTGGTACAGATGTATTGGTGGTTATTATTCTCAAAAAAGGCACAGAGGCTTAGCAGTTTTTTCACACTAGATATAAAACTTTTCTTAAATGTTAGAAAGGATAGAACAGTAAGAAAAAAAACACAATATTGAACCCTTCAATTTGTCTTACGTTGAGTTCACATGGCATATTTGTGGGGCGTACTTCGGAACGTAATTGCACTGCAACGCCCCCAAAGTATGTCCCACAAGTAGAGCAAAATCATAGCACTCATGGGTGCTATGATTTTCCACCATAATCCCCGGCCCGTACTGCACGCCAAATTATATGCCACTTCTTTTGGGCTCTTATGCCTTGAGGAGGGCGAAAGTAAATGGGAGACGGACTGGAGCGAACAGTTACGTGCCACTATATGCCATGTGAACTCACTCTTAGGGTCCTGTTCACTTAGCAGGATTCCTTTACTGGCATGTGTTACTTCACGCAAGGGTACACCCACCTGCCAGAACATGCTTTCTGGTCAACAGTTTTGTAGATTATTATCTTCCGATCCTAGGGTATGTAGGCCCCACTAACAACTACCTCCAGTTCTCTCACAACATTTAGGGGATAATCAGTTGTATTTGGACCTGACATCATCAGCCATTCCCCTGTATACAAGGCAAAACTCTACTTTCTGGAATGTCCAAATTCAGTCTAGGACCCAGGCCCAAAATAGACCTAACTAGAGCATTCCCTGGGTTTGAGCACCCCACCACTATCTCTGGTTAACCAAACTGGGCTGACACTATCCTCCAGCCTCTGAAGACTTTCCATAACTAGCTGCTTACAGGCTGATAATGTGCTCAGCCCATTCCTCGTCAGTAGTGGCTCATACAGCAGAGAGCAAAACATCCACTTCTATAGTCAGTGCCATTCTAGATCAAAAATAGTAAAAACAATCAGATCTGTGGCTCACTGTCTGCTCCCTGATGTCCAGGTCACAGAAGCACATACCTCCCAATTTTTAGAGATTTCAGAGACGGATACATCAGGCCACGCCACTAACCTGGCCCAAACTCATGACATCACATCAGGCCTCATCTCCAACCACACCCAAACAAATGATGTCACTCCAGGACATGCCTTTAACCACACCCCACCTCACATAATCATGCCACGCCCCTCCAGCAGACCAGTGTTAACACAAAAGCAGCGTTACTGGGGTCTATAAAGATGTATTTATATAAAGTAATGTATTGTGTATACATAAACCCATACAAATAGCTGTAAGACTATAGATATATAGATACTTCTATATAATGGTCATACAGTGACCACATAATACCGCTATACAAGTATTAAATAATACCACCACAACATGACCACATATCACCAACACATAGTGACTGAATAATATTTCCACACCATGACCACATATCACCACCACATAGTAACTAAATAATACTGCCATATCATGACCACATATTACCACGACATAGTGACTGAATAACACCACCACACCTTGACCACATATCATCACTACATAGTGACTGAATAATACATCACATAATGACTACATATAACCACCACATCATGACCACATATGACCACCACGAAGTGACTGAATAACACCTCTGCATTGCAACCACATATTTCCACCCCTTAGTGACTGAATACCACCATACTGATCCTGAATATAAAACATTACACTACTACCAATATTACCACCATACAGTGACCATATGAGGGTATATACTAGTTGTACACAGACTCTGCTGACATATAAGTGATTATAGTACAATTATATTTAGTGACTCACAAGTGACGTATTATCTGATGGGAGTTGTTCTTCTTTCTCCATCTGCTCCAGATCGACATGACAAATTCTCCATGCCATGCCACGTCTCTGCAGAATTAACCACACAAACATCTTAATAGGAAAAATTGTTACTCGGCATTCTTTTCTGTGATCTTTGAGTGCACGTTGATGCATATTTCAATCCATAAAAGTCATATACATTCAGAAGCACTTCAATGTGTGATAAAAGAAAATTTAAAAAAATTAAAAATTTGTCTATAGTTAGTTTAATTTTTTTGCTTTTTTTTTAAAAAACAAAAACCCTTTTAAAGTGAAAAGATTTTCTTAAAAAATTCTTTATCTCTCCAATAAACCCAAAAGTTTCCCTCTCTTCCATTCACAAAGTTGGAATTTGGGTGTTTGGGATATAGAAAGGCTCCTTTGCACAGAATGTGACTTCAACCACACTGTGCCTGTGCAAAGTACCTTGCTTTTAACCAAGCCATTTTTTTAACCACAGGAGACTTTTAAAACAGCATATGTTCACAGGGGAAAAATATTACAAAATTTGAAAAAAAAAATTTAAAAAACCCTACTAGAAAGTTGCTTTCACAGTGAGCACTTTACAACCTGCAAAAAAAATCCCAAAAAACAAATCAGCCGTGTTTGCTATTCCTTAAGACCTCTATATTTTTTCTGTAATTTGTGTTATTGGTGGCTTTTTTTTTTGATACATTGTTAACATTTTTTATCATGTCCTGTGGAGAAAACATACCTAAAGCATGAATGCAGAATTTTTTTATTTTTTTCCAAATAAAACAAAATAAAACACCACGACCCCCCTCAAAAGTCCCGGGGGGTGCCGTAAAGTGAACCTACTTTTCGAGTGCGCCTGCTCATACATTTTAGAGAATGGGGCTAAAAACAGTTTTTGGGCTAAAAGGCACCAGAATAGGGCCCCGTCCCTTTACATACATGTCAACAAAGTTTTAAAAATTTAACAGGGGGTTTGGGCTGAAGTATTCATACCCTTTAAAAATTTCCCTTTTCTTTTTTAAAGCATTAGGGCCCACAAACTTAATTGTTTTTTTTGGATATTTTTTGTGTTAAAAGAAACCCAAAAAAATAGCATCTTAGGGGCATTTTTTAACCCATCACCCCTTTAAGGGAAGGGAAGTATGGCAAAAATGAAAACCCTTTACCTGGCCCAAGGCCTCCCTTACTCACAGCCAGACAAGGGAAAACACTAAAGGAAGCACCCAAAAGGCCAAAGGAAAACCCCCAATTTCTGGAGGAGCTGCGAGATTCAAAAATCGTCCACACGGAAATTTTAGTTGTTTTCTCGAAAAATTTTGGGCCCTTTTTTAGGGAAGAGTGGCAGGAAAAAAAGAAAGGGACATATAAAATTTTGGGCCCAAATTTTCATGCCCCATCATAACAGCATAGAATGTGCCTGTTTTATTAACCGGTTTTACAGGCCGGGTCATAAAATCGGCGCATTTTAGCGTTGGGGATGCTTTTTGGGTTCGGTTATACCTTTTTTGAAGTGGTTTCCCTTTTTCCCGGGAAAATTTTGTGCATAAAAATTTGCGTGGCAAAGCTTTTTAAATCTACGGCTTTTTTCCTTTTCTGTGCGCCCCACCCCCTCCCACCCCCCCAATCTAAGGCGCTTTAAAAGGGTGCCGCTTGTGCTCTGAAATTTGGCCTGATAATGGCGTTTGGAGAATTTGCGTTTAAGGTACAGGGCTGCCCCTGGGGTCTAAAAAATACCCCAAGCCCTTCTGGCGCAAGTCCCGTTCATAAATGCCCCCCAAAAACTCCTGTTTGCAGTTTTGCAAAAAGTTTGAAAGGGACACAAAAAGCTTGTGGAAAAAGGGGGGTTTGGGTTCAGTTGAGACAAAAAGTGTGGCTTTGCCTTAGCAACGGGGGAAGGGGGGGGTTTGCTCGAGTTGAGGGGAAAAATGGTGGGGTAAATGGGGGGCAACCCCCTTGGGGAAAAGATTTAGAAGACTGCAAAAGACTTGAAAAGGGGGCCCCGTGGGGTTTTAAAATTTTCCTTCCCAAAGCTTTTATAAAAACTTTGGGACAAAAATCCCAATTTCAAAAAGGGAAAATAAAAAAACCCGACTCCCCAAGTTATAAATGTTTCTTTTTTCCCCCCTTTTTAAAAATTGGGGGGGGGAAATTAAAATTTTTACAAAAACCAACCCCTTTCCCCTAAAATTTCCCCCTCTTGGGGGGGAACTTTTTTGGCCCTTTTTCCCTTTCCCCTTAATTCACTTTTTACCAATTCTCCTTTTTAAATTTTTCCCTCCCTTTACCCCAAAAAAAAAAATGAAACATTAAAAAAGGGGGAAAACGGTTTTTCCTTCAAAATTGTTCCAGTCATTGTAATATATACAAATTTCCCCCCTTAAATTTAGCCGGATAAACCCGGGGGAATGCTGGATTCTGGGTCAGGTCAGACTTTTAAATAACTTTGGGCGATTAAAAAACTAATTTAGTACGAAACCCTTTAGTCACAGGTTCAAACATACAAGCATCCCCAAAAAAAAGGGAAGGGGGGAAACCCACCCCGGGGAGGGGGGGGAAGGAGGAAAATAACCCAAAACGGTGGAAAGGGGGAGGAAGCAAGGGACTTGGAGGCGTTAGATTTAAAAATGGTGTAGAATTTTCTGAAAAAACCACAGAATATTGGGGGGAAACCCAAAGTGGGTTAATTTTTTCCCGGGAAATTTATTTTAAAGCAGCTGTATATCTTTTTTGTCTTAAAAGGGCTGAAATTTTTCATGGGCAAAAAGGTTTAAATTTGGGGCCAATTTCAAAAAAATTTAAACAATTCCTTTAGGGGTTGAACCTATAAAGAATGTTTAAAGGGGAAGGGAGGAGAAAGATTAGACACCATTCCGGGGGAAAAGACCCATACCATCCAACGTTTTTTTTTTTTTTAGCGAGTAGTAATTTTTTAAAAAAGCAGATCAGTGTTTTAGGGAACTGTATGGGTTTGATTAATGAAGAAGTGGAAATTTTCAGTTTCGGGGTGGGAAAATTTCCCCCCGTTTTTGAGGAGGAGTGAAAAACCCCCCGTCAAAAGGGGGTTTTTATTAGAAAATATTTTAGTTTAAAGCTGTTAAGGAGATGTTAAAGCTTTTAAAATATTCCCCCAAAACCTTTTAATTTTTACAAAACAAAGGAAAAAAAGGGGCTTGAAAAAGGTTTAAAAAAAATGACGAATTGATAATTAAACCCGTGACAAAGGGGGGGAAAATTTTGTTGTGATGAGTCGAAAAACTATAAAGGGAAAAGGGTTTTTGGCGCCCTTTTAAATGATTGGACCCAAAACTGTAAATTAGAAAAAAGATCCGACAATAAAATTTTCAGGTAAATTACAAAGTCTAAAGGGGGGGAAAAATAGGCTTCCTTTCCCCGAAAAAAAAAGGGAAAGGAAAAAATTAAATTCCAGTGGAAAAAAAAATAAACCTAATGGGGTTTTTTTTGCCTAAGATACCAAGGGGTGTGGACGTCCCCCCTTGGGCGCCCCCTTGTTAGTTGTAGAGGCTCTCTAACTGAAACCCCCATTTACAAAATTTCCTGGTTTTTTTGGGGTTTCTAAAGCCCCTTTTTTTAAAAAAAAACCAAACATTTATAAAAAATACAAAACATCTTTTTAAAAGGGGGTTGGAAAAAAACACAGGTTTTAACCCCATTAAAAGACTGGGGCCCGATTGACGTAGTCAGTCTGTATACAAGAATTTTACCAGGGGGAAATGGCAACGATTAGAAAATTTTTGAAATGAAGTAATCTTAGTAACGGAAACCCTGCTGACTTCATTTGGGCAAACAATCCAATTTGTTTTGAAATAATTTCCCTTTTAAAATTTTTGGATCAAAAGGTAACCCGCAAATCATGGAAACCCCCGCGGGTACGCCTGTTTGGGAACCCCCTTTTTCCCAAACCCCCTTTTTTTTTTTCCCTTTTCCCCTTTTTTTTTGGGTAAAAAAAGGGGAGTAATTTACAACATTTTTGAAAACCCCTTTTCCCAAAATTTCATTATTGAATGGGCGATCTTAGAGAGTCCTAGTGTTGTGGTCTGGTACTGAGCAGGGAAATTTAAAGAAATTTACACAAAATTTTTCTTATAATAACTTTAACATGCGTTCACTGCCAATTTTTGGGGGAAATAAAGTTGAATATTTGATGTAGAAATTAAACTAACATAGAATAATTTGAAACCGGGAAAATCGCAAAAAAACAGCAACTAAAGCGGTTAATTCATATTTGGGGGTTTCCATCCCCAGCATGTTTAAATCTAGCCACCCTTTTGGCAATTTTTAGGCTTTAAACGCAAAAATTTGCAACCACTGTGTTTTTTTAAAAACAACAGGGGACCCCATGGAAAAAAAAAGGGTTGAGATCAAGGGGTTAATGAAAATATAATTTTCACAACCTTTTTATAGTGGAATTTTGTTAAAAATTTGAAAAGAAAATCCTTCATGACCCGATTCTAGGGCGGGCCAAAACAATTTGTAGTATTTTTTCCTTTGGGAATTTCAATCCTTTAAACAAAAACAAAATTTTGGAAACTCAATTTTGGAGGAATTGGGATATATTTTTCAAAGAAATGAACAAAAATCGAAGGGGAAAAGAATTACCAAACCCATAGTCTCATTCAGACGTAGCCCGAAATTTAAGAGAAAGAATTGGTAAAAAGTTTGATTTAAGATTGGGCGAAAACTTGGTCAACCCAAAAATTTTCCCGAGGGAAATTTTAGATGGGAAAAATTGTTCTTTCTGGGAAAATTTTTGGGGATTAACCCCAAATTTTGAATGGGTGAGGGAGGAATTCGGGAAGGGCAATTTATTTAAAATTTTTGATCAGTTTTTGTTGTAAGTTTTGTGGTTAGTTGTGGTTTTATTAATAGGCAAAAAAAATCGACCTTTTTTTCAAAAGAATTAGGGAAAATCTTTATCTTTTAAACGGGGAAAGGGGGAACCAATGGGTTTTTTAAACTTTTACGAAGTGCTTTATGGAAAATTTCATCGGGCATCCCTTTGGGTGGAATACAAAAGGGGGGGTTTTTACCCCAAAAATGGTGTGATCGCCCCTAGCCTGTTACAAGGCGAGGGGGGGGTGGTACTCAAAACGGATGCTCTGGGTTTAAAATTGGTTTCGGGTCGCAATTTACCTGTCCTCATTTTTATAAATTTTTTCAGTGTTTTTTTGTGTATGTTTTTTTGTCAAAAAAGGCAGTGAATTGTTACAAGGTATGCCCCGGGTTGGGGCAGGTGGACCGATGTTTGGGGAAAGGGAAAGGGCACGGGGTTTTGGGGGGGTTGGGGTATGTTTTTCGGATGTGTTTTACCCTGTCAGCCCCTCCCCGGAGAAGTGCGGAAAAAAGGGGAATCTTTTTTTACCACGGAAAAGGTGAGTCCCTGGTTTTTTTCTCCTATTACCCTATTTGCCATATGGACTTTTGCTATTGATCACAGAGCACCGCTGAAAACGCCAGTAAATATATGTATATCAGGAGTATGCCAGTCCACGTTAATTACTGGAGGAGGTAGTGCCGAGGATCTGTATTTCTCACTAACCTGTCCAAAGCTACAATAGGATGTACCCAGTCAAAGTCCAAACCTAAATCCCATTGAGAGTCTGTGGCAGGACTTGAAAATTACTGTTCAGAAATGTTTAACAACCAATCTGACTTAGCTAAAACTATTTTGCAAAGAAAAATGGGCATACACCAACAGACTTGCAGCTGTCATTGTGGATGAAGGCAGTCCTACAAAGTATTGAGTCAAGGGGGCTGAATATATATGCACGCCATACTTTTCAATTTTTTGATTTGAAAAAATGTGAAAAGCATGTATCATTTTCTTTACACCTCACAAATACTTGCTATATAATGTTACTCTATTACATAAAATTTCAATAAAATACATTTAAGTTTATGGCTGTAACATTTAAAAATGAGGAAAAATTCAAGGGGTATGAATACTTTTGCCACTCATTGTATTTATACATGCGTAAATATGCTTATGCTACTGCTGAGCAAAGATTTGATGGGTGTTGTCACATTCTCATCCTTGGTGCTAGGGAATGGAGGCTGTGACCTTTCTTTTCTTTTTTGAATTCATATGTTTGGAAGGGATTTGGATGAAAGAATATTTTTTGTACAAACCACTACTACAAAGTACATGGCAGAGTACCTGTATGTACTATGTGCTTGGAATTGAAGCAATGTGCAAAATTCCCATTGTTTCCAGTAGATGGCAATAATTCTTTAGAAAACACTATGCAGATAAGTGATACTGACTTAGCTAATATCCCTTTTACTTTCTCAAGACTCAGTGTGTCAAAAGCGAATTCAGGATTTGTTACATCCAATAGAGGGCATTTGAGTTTCTCAGCTCCTTTCCCATAATGCCTTGTGATATGCAGATGCTTAGTAGAGGGAAAAAAGTAAATTCAAAACTCTACACACCGTATGGTGCTCTCCCTAAGGAGACATGTTCCCGTTTCTTAGAAAACACTTATAAGGCAATTGCATTATGCAGTGTACTACAAGTTACTGATGTGAAGAAAACATAGGATAGTATGTAGGTATTACCACAAACAAGAATCACATATGCCTAGTTGCAGGCAGCGTTGGACTGGCCCATCAGAGTCCCAGAAGATGCAGTGGGTCCAAACACCTAATATCCTGTTAAACCCTTTATGTGCAATGATTACTTTAAAGTGAGCTTACAAAATGTACTTAAAGGGAACCTGTCACATAGCTTATGCCTACCT
The DNA here is from genome assembly GCA_025379985.1 of Phyllomedusa bahiana. Taxonomy (NCBI): domain Eukaryota; kingdom Metazoa; phylum Chordata; class Amphibia; order Anura; family Hylidae; genus Phyllomedusa; species Phyllomedusa bahiana. Next base: position 36,362 of record JAODAL010039178.1, read on the forward strand.
TGCTGGGGGCAGCACAAACTAGTGACAGACCAGCAGGTGTTAGCCTCGCCCACCAACGGCTAGCCCCGCCCACTGACAGTTATTCACATGTTTCTACCTATTCAAAGTAACAGGTTTATCAGATGAGGTGGGCGGGGCTAGCGTCCGATTGGCCGGGTTTGAAAAAAACTGACTCTTTAAAGGACTCTTCGAATGACTCTTCTGGCTGAAAACTGCAGATTTGAGCATTAAATACTACAGCATCTTACAGAATAAGGGACACAGCGCTGGAAACAGCATGTCTGACACTAGCTTGTTCTGCCCTCAGCAAGGGGGGCATAATCTATGTGAGGTTCTCTTTAAAATGACCCATGCTCATTTCTGTCTAGATAGAGGATATCACAAGGCATTATGGGAAAGGAGCTGAGAAACTCAAGCGACCTCTATTGGATGTAACACACCGTATGGTGCTCTCCTTAAGGAGAGATGTTCCCCTTTCTGAGCCACTCATTGCCTCCCACCCAGCCAGCCAGCATCACTCTGCTGTGCATTGATGAGGGGCAAAAACCCCAAAACAGCGCTGTATGCAGATGAGTGATACTGGCTTGGCTAATATCTCTTTTGCTTTCTCAAGGCTCAGTGGGTCAAAAGCAAATTGAGGATTTGTTACATCCAATGGAGGGTTCTTGAGTTTCTCAGCTCCTTTCCCATAATGCCTTGTGATATGCAGATGCTTAGTAGAGGGCAAAAAACGCAATTCAAAACTCTACACACCGTATGGTGCTCTCCCTAAGGAGAGATGTTCCCCCTTCTAGATAGAGGATAGGCCCTCGGGATAATTGAGTCCAAGGAAATATTGTCTGGAAGGTCTGTGCTTGACAAAAATGAATGAAGAATTCTCTAAAGATCTGTGCGTCATGCTCCATCCTTCACATTAGATAAATCATAAAAGTATAGTTTTTTGAATGCCATTTTCCATTAATTGCTTGTCAGTCTCAGTTACAAGGGAAATCACACAAAAAAATTAGTGCTGTAAAAATATCCACCAGAGGTCTTCTTCTGACCTTATCGGGTGGAGGGGCGGGCACAGTATGAAAAATAAAGTAATAATAAAAACACACATACAGGCACAATAAAATATTATTTAAAAAACATTAACAGCCCAAACCACAACTTTTAGCCCTGTCTGCGATGACCCTAAAACTTTATATAACCAATATGTAAATAAGTAATGGAAAAGTGACACCATTCCAAAATTAATTTTAGCGCCATTTTTGCTGTTAAAAAAATAAATTCGTAAATCTGAAAAACAGACTTTTTAATTTTTTTTTACTATTAAATTTAAGAATTACATACAAATTAAGCCTTCCATGGAAAAAAAGCGAAAAAAAATTGTAGAATAACTGAGTGTGAAAAAGCACTGTAGCATTGAATCCTGCATGTACAAAGAATAAGGAAATGTACCTGGTAAGGAGCTGCTTAAAGAGGATCTTGCAAACACGTTCCACAGCAACCAGTGAACACCCAAGATGTGTTAGGGTCCTGGACTATTTTTTGCCATGTGTTTAGGGCATCAGGAGATGCTTTAAACATATACAGTATATTTGGTATTTTCCAATTGTGCTCCTGTTTTAGAATTTTAATAACATAAATAAATACATAAAATAATTACAATTGTATTTTTGCTTATATCCCTTGGTTTGGCTTACATGGTAAATCTTTCTGCCACGTATCCTTAGGCTAGGGCCACACAGCATAGGTCAAAAACCAAAACCTAAAAACTGCTTTGAATGACAGTTTTCTATCCAAAGCATCTGTGTTTCCAAAGTTTTTTTTGGGTGGTTTTCAGTTTTTTGCGTGGTTTTTGGGCAGTTTTTAATGTAACTCAGAAGAAAAACAGAAACATGGCCATACTCACTGCTAGTAAAGCTGAAATTGAGACGAAACACAAA
>JAODAL010039179.1:0-38292 GCA_025379985.1 Phyllomedusa bahiana
ATCTTACACAGGGATTGCACAGTAGAAAAAATGATATTTGCAGAGATACTAAGTTTTAAAAGGGAAATCCACACAATGAGGAAAATGTTTATTAAAAAGGATTGGAAAAGTTAAGGCCGGGGGAGAAGTGGCAGATGGGGTTTAAAACAAAAAAATCAAGGTTCTGAATTTGGGGGGAAAAAATCCATTACATAATACAGTAAAAGGGAAAAACATGGGAAAAAGTGACTGAAAAGGATTTGGGGAAATCCTGTGGACAGTAAACTTAATTTTGGCACCATGTCGACAGAGCTGCCAAGGCTAAAGGGATCATGGTGTTTTAAAAGGGGCATAGATAAAATGATGGGAACATTATTCCCCAAAAACAAGCACGGTTAGACCACACATGGAATATTGTGACTTTTTGGGCCCCAGGCCAGGAAAAACATTGTAGATTTTAAAACAGGTACAAAGGGGGGAAAAAAAAATAATTAAAGGCCTGGGTGGGCTACTCCCCAAAAATTAGAAAGGTTGGGTTATTTGTTAAGAAAAGACACTTGGGGGGAAAATAAATTTGTTAAATATTTAAAAAGGGCCCAAAATAGGATCTTTCAAAGATTTATTTAACCCGGGTATCTAAACAAGGGGGGGCCTCTACGTTTGAGGAAAGAAAATTTCTACAAAAACAAGAAAGGGGTTCTTTTCTGAAAAGCGGATTTCCCGGAGAAGAGTCTGGAAACATTTCTAGATGAAAAAAATAGAACTATTTTTTTTTTTTTTTTTTTTTTTAGTGACCAGGGTTTGGAAAGGGTCTGGGTACATTTTTAGATGTAATAATATAACAATTATAGTGACTCAGGATTCTGTAACGGGTCTGGAGACAATTCTAGATGTAATAATATAAAAAGTTAAAGTGACCCGGATTCTGAGAATTGTCTGGATACATTTCTAGATGTAATATACATTTCATATTGAAAAAGTTTGGGCACCCATATTAATCTTAATCATATTTAGTTTCTAAATATTTGGTGTTTGCAACAGCCTTTCAATGTGAATATCTAATAACGGATGGGACACAGTAATATTTCCGGATTTGAAATGAGGTTTATTGTACTAACACACAATGTGCAATATGCATTAAACAAAAATTAGACCGTTGCAAAAGTCTGGAGGCACCCCAACAGAGAAAATGACATTAATATTTAGTAGATCCTCCTTTTGCAAAAATAACAGCCTCTAGTCGCTTCCTGTTAGCTTTTAATCATTCCTGGATCCGGATGAAGTATTTTTTGACCATTCCTCTTTACAAAACAATTCAAGTTCAGTTAAGTTTGATGGTTCGCCGAGCATGGACAGCCAGCTTATCAAGTTATCCACATATGTTCAATGAAATTCAGGTCTAGGGAAAGGGATGGCCATTCCAGAACATTGTATTGTTCCTCTGCATGAATGCCTGATTAGATTTGGAGCGAGTTTGGGATCATTGTCTTGCTAAATATCCATCCCCTGCGTAACTCAATCAACACTGATTCTTGTACAATATTCTGAAGAATCTCGATACTGGAGTTGAATCCTGCCGACCCATCCAACTTTAACAAGATTCCCGGTGCCGCATTGCACACAGTCCCAAGGCAAGATGATGCGGGACCTCCACCAAATTTTACAGTGAGTGAAAAATATGAAAGGCGATAATCATCTCACCCAACTTGGGGTGGTTTTGCCCGGAGAAGAAGAGATCCGGAGCCAGTCTCCTCTGCCATTGCATACAGGTAAGGAAACCAATTTGCACACCAGCAACTTGTGAGATTTCTTGATCTCTTTAAAACTTGTAGCTTTATTAAATATACTTTAAAAGTCCATTTCAAAAGGTCAGACAATAACAGTTCAGCAAGCGTTCCACGACGAGCGTTTCGGATTCGTGTCCTTATTCATGTGTGATGTCAGAGTTACCTCATTTCCTTATATAGTGTAGGAAATAAATACACTGAACAAATTAAAAATATATGCAAACAATAACAAACCTTATTATATTGGTATGATTCATGTGATTGCTGCTTATAATGGTAGTACTTTAATAAGTGAACATGATGCCATGGCGCATAATTAATCCAATGGAATTCTAGTGTTTAGGCGAATATCCAACCCATGCATCACGGGATAGAAGTTTTTTTCGTATATTACCTCCTCTATTTCAGGTCTATGTACTACCTCAGAATTTACGTTTGCAGGTAAATGTGCTAGTATCTCCTGCAAGACATACATAAAAGGGCGTGAGGCCATAGAAACATTAGCTGTAGGTGTTCTTTTTAAAGAATCAATATAGATGTCTGCAAATTCTGGTTTTAATTTTGCTACTGCCTCAACACACAAATCTGAATTTACAAAGGGAAAAGTGATTAGATATACTTACGTTTCTTGTATTGCAATGGCATACGTTACAATTTTAAATTTTCCCCCCTGGAAACTAGAAGAAAACTCCTTTGTGCAATGTGCAAAATATTTGCACGTTGTGCACCTATTGTCGTCCACAAGCAACCAAGCACAAGCGAAAAAACCTTATGGTGATCAACCAAATTTGCTGTAGCCTATCATTGTTTTTAAAAAGGCTTGGAGACAGTAGATCCCTAATGTGGGCCCTCTTGAAAAGAATCTGATATTTTTAAACAGTGCTCGCATGTTTTCCTTGTCGATATAAAAATGGTAGATTGTTTTATAATAATTCTAACAATTTTTATGTAGAATGTGCACTATATGAGTACAAAAGACTATATTTATTTCTTTTTGTTTCCTGTTAGTTCTTTCTTTCTGTCTCAATAGGTCCTTGCACCTTGTGATTTTAGACCACTTTTTTTATGGCCCCCCCTTATTTAAAGATCTTCATGTAGCCTCTCTGTCTCAATCTTTTGATCACTTTTCTTGTTGTTCTTCGAATATTTCTTTCGTGGAAGAATTACTTTTAGGCGAAATAGCTCGCCGTATGGAATATTGTTGGATTATGTAGTTTAGATGTAAGAGAGTCTGCTTTTAAAATTGTGTTTATTTTTTGAAGTAATATTACCAAATGGAGTCCACTGAATTTGATCATTCTCTGTGCCTGAGAGTATCACATCTAAAAAAGCTATAGTGTCTATTTTGCCATTGTGATTGAATTTTAAGTTGTAATCGATATGATTTATATATTCTAGGAAGAAAAACATTCCCCGATTGTATGCCCGTCCCCCTCCCCACACCAGGAGGAGTCATCTAAAGTACCTCCCATACCACCATGATGTGGAGGAAAGGGACCAACCACGACGAAATAAAAATCCTCCTCCCATGCACTCATATATATGTTTTCGCGAGTGCTGGGGAGCATCTGCTCCCATTGACGCGCCCTCATCTTTGAAGAAAAATTCCCCATCAAACGAAAAATAGTGTTTTTTAACAAAAATTCCTACGCACATGTACTAAGAACTCATTAATGACATCTGCATAGCGGCTATGGTTCCACAAAATTTCTCCAAAATTAAAAAAACTGCCTGTCATGTGGATGGAGGGATAAAGTCCCACCACATCACACGATAGCCATGGAAAAACTTTATTTTTTTTTCCATTGTAGTTTTAGACTAAGCTGACACTAAAACTTTTACGAATCACGTAAATAACCAGGTGTCAATGACACAAGAGGCTGTAACAGAGTGTCTAATATCCAATTGCCCAATGTTTTCCGTAACGGATCCGATGCCGCTTACAACTAACTCTTACTGTGGTGGGAATATCTCCTTATGTATTTTAGGGAGGGTATCAGAATCTGGGTGATTGGTGTAAAGTTACAAATCATTTTTATCTGCTAACTCTGGTAATGCGCCCATATATAAACCTTCATCTAATAATCTGTTTTAAATTTGTTGGATTTCTTTCACTGAGTCGCCATTTAAATCGAGAGTAAGTTGAGAATCAGATAATAAGATGTTCATTTAATTCATATAAACCTGCATTAAATACTACTACCCCCTCCTCCCATGTCAACTGTCTTACAAGTAGATCCGTATTATCTGAAGATATGTTTTTAGTGCTTTTTGGTCTTTTTTATTAATGTTAGAAAATATATAATGTATTGATTTAACATTTATGTCCATATAAAGTCACTTAGATCTTTTCCCACATATTCTTGAAACCGTCACCTCCAGGGGGTCAGATTGTAGAGGTAAAAGCTTTCAATCTTCTTATTAAAGACTGGACATGGCTCAACATCTTCGTATGGCAGTCTCGTTCTCCAAAGTTCGCCAAGAGTAAACTCAAATTGCAGGTTTCTTCATAACTGTAAAGAGTGTCAAATAGTGGATTGAAAGATGTTCATTGTTTGAGAGGGTTCTTCTGAGTTAAAGTCCATGTTATTAGACTGTAAATCATCCAGGAAAAAATGGTTTTTGATGTTAAAAGTCTGGCGAACTTATTGACATCAAGTAGTGTTTTGAAAGGACAAAATAGCAGTCGGACAAACCCAAACCTCTGATAGTAATGAAAGATTTGGTTGCGGTAAGGAGATATAAGCGTGAAAAGTTGATAACTGGTGTTTCATTATCTCCGTCTCCGTGTAGTCTGAGTTGTTTCCTGTTATTTCTCCACCTCTCCGTCCCGTTTTTTTGACCCTTTGTTATTTTCTTTTTCTTTGATATTGTTTCTTTATTGTATTATGTTCTTCTACTGGCTTTCAGATTATATCTGAGTTTCTTCTCGATGTTGACGGGATTAGAGGTTTCGCCGATAAATATCAAAACTGCAATGATTACACTATTATTCCTCGAAGAATATCTCTCTAATTGTAGGCTCCTTGATTTTTTAAAATAGATTGTGTTTTCTTTCTAGGACCAAGTATAAACAATGTATCATTCATAATCTTGTTGTATCACGAATGAAATTTCTTATTCTTATAATTGCATGATTATTTTTCCAGTTTTTTCCAAGTTGTTATTACTTTTTCCTCTAAAAACCAATATATGTGGATAGTGGTTTATAGGGATCAAGTAAATTTTTTATCGCTGCAAAATTTCTTCATTCGTTTGTTGTAGCATATTCCTATGTGAATTGAACCAATAACGACATTAGCTTTAAGAACGGTCCATCTCAATATATTTCGCCATTCATTTCGAAGTTTCACCATATGTGTGGTGCAGTGCTTTTTTAAAAAACGAGACCTCTGGATCATGTTTTTTCAATGTAGTTTGTAAGAGTGGTATTGCTCCCACCGACAGTTTTTTAACTCTTTGGTGGCTAATTTCCCACCCTGTGCATGATTTCCTTGAGCTCACTTTACTTCAGAAGAGGAGCCGTGCACATTAGCCACAGAGAAGATTTGTGCAAGGCTTTCTGCCGTCTCAGGCATTAACTGCCTGTAGTGTCTGTATTCATAGCCATGGTTACAGATTTATGCTACAAGTATCTTTTCCGCAATAATACCAATTGTTAAATCTACTTTATTGTGTATAGGGAGCACGAAAATCAAACAACTCCAAGAACAATCAGTGACAAATATGAAAGGAATATTCATCTCACCTACTGGTTGCACGGAGAAGTGGAGATCCGGACCAGTCTCCTGCATCGCATACAGGTAAGGAAAACAAATATAAACTCCAGCAACTTTGTGAGATTACTTTGATTCTTTAAAACTTGTAGCTTTATTAAATATACTTTCAAAAGTCCATTTTCAAAAGGTCAGACATTAACATACAGCAAGCTTTTCCACCACGCGTTCGGGAGGCGTCTCCCTTTAATCATGTGTGGATGTCAGAGTTACCCTCAATTCCTTTATATAGTGTTGGAAATAATACACTGATACAAATAAAAATATATGCAAACATAAAAACGCTTTTAATATTGGTAATGATTCATGTGTTGCTGCTGATAATGGCTAGTACTTTAATAGTGAAACATTATGTCCATGGCGCTTAATAAATCTAATGGAAATTCTAGTTATTTAGGCGGAATACCACCATGGCTTCACGGGATAGAAGATTTTATCCGTATATACCACCTCTTTCTGGTTCTACAGTACTACCTTCAATTACGTTGCATGTAAAATGAGCTAGTAACACCAGCTGACATTAATAAAATTGGCGTGAGGCCATATAAAAATTATCTGTAGGTGTTCCTTTTTATATCTGAAAGATGTCTGCAAAATTCTGGTTTTTAAATTTTTGCTACTGCCAACCCACATATTGTAATTATACAAAGGGAACATGTGATTAGATATATTACGTTTCTTGTATGGCAATTTGGCATCACGTTAAATTTTAAATTTTTCCCCTGTAACCATAAGAAGAAAACTCCTTTGAGCATTGTGCATATTTTGCACGTTTGCACCTTTAGTCGTCCACAGCGAAAAAAACTTTGTGTTCAAACCAATTTTGCTGTAGCCTTTCATTTGTTTTAAAAAGGCTTGCAGACAGTAATTCCCTAATGTTGGTGGGGCCCTTCCTTGAAATGAAGCGATATTATTTAAACAGTGTCTCGCATTTTTCTTGTCGATATAAAAATGGGTAGATTTGTTTTTAATAATACTAACATTTTTGTTGTATTGTGCACTATATGTTGTACAAAAGACTATAATTTTTCTTTTTTGTTTCTGTTTTGTTCTGCTTTCTGTCTACAATAGGTCCTTCACTTGAGATTTTAGAGACACTTTTTTATGGCCTGATTAAAGATCTTTCAGTGTAGCCTCTCCTGTCCACCAATCATTTGATTCACGTTTTTTCTTGTTGTTCTACGAAATATTTCATTCGTGTGAAAATTACAGTTTTTGGCTAATTAGCTCCGCCGTATGGAAATATTGTTGATTATGTTGTTTAAGGAAAGTAAGAGCTGCTTTAAAATTGTGTTTTTTTGAAGTAATTTTCCTATATGGGAGTCACTGAACATTTGTATCATTCTCTGTGCCTGAGAGTATCACATCTAAAAAGCTCTAGTGTCAATATGCCCCCCCCCAAATTTTGTGATGTGAATTTTAAGTGTAATCGTTATGATTAATATATTCTAGGAAGACAATTCCCGATGTTTGCCCGTCCCCCCTCCCACCCAGGAGTTAGTCAACAATGTACCCTTCCATACCACTGATGTGGGAGGAGAAGGGACCAACCACCGGAGAAAAAATATTCCTCCCCCATGCCTCATATAATGTTGCGCATGAGCAGGGAGCATTTGGCTCCACAATTGACGCGCCTCTTCTTTGAAGATAAAATTCCCCATCAAACGAAAAATAGTTGTTTAAACAAAAATTCACTACGCACATGACTATAACTCATTTTAATGACATCTGCATAGCGGCTATGGGTTCCTCTAAAATTTTCTTCCAATAGTAAACTGCCCCTGTCATGGGATGGAGGGATAAAGCCCACCACATCACACGATAGCCATGAAAAACTTTTTTTCCATTGTAGTTAGACATAGCTGACACTAAACTTTTCGTAATCACGTATAGAAAACCCAGGTTCATGATCACAAGACTGTAACAGAGTGTCCTATCCATTGTCCAATTTTCAGTAACGATCCGAGCGCTTACTATATACTCTTAATGGTTGTGGGAATATCGCCTTATGTATTAGGGAGGTGAATGCAGAATCGGGTGATTGTGTATGTAAAATATAAATTTTTATCTGCTAACTCTTGGTAATGGCGCCCATATATATACTTCATCAATAATCCGTTTTAATTATTGTTGGATTTCTTTCCTGGGTCGCCATATTTAATCGAAAGAAAGTTGTAGAAACAGATAATAAGGATTTCTTTTAATTTCCTATATAAACTGCATTAATTACTACTACCCCTCCTCCCATGTCAACTGGAACTTACAAGTAGATCCGATATTATTCAGAAGTTGTTTTAGTGCTTTTTTGTTCTTTTTTTATTAATGTTTAGAAAAATTATAATTATGTATTGATTCTCATTTTATGTCCATATAAAGTTCTCTTAATCTTTTCCACATATTCTAGAAACTCGTCCATTCCAGGGGGTCTAGATTGTAGAGGGTAAAAGCTTTCATTCTTCTTTTGAAAGACTGGACATGTTTTTCTTGGAATGCTGTGTTTTTTGGACGCCATGCATAACGCCTTTTTGTATGACCAAACAACTCAATCTTTGTTTCATCAGTCCTCAGAACCTCTTCCAAACTGAAGCTGGCTTGTCCAAATGTTGCTTTTGCATACCTCAGGCTACTCTGGTGTTTGTGGCGTGCTTTCCAAAAACGGCTTCTCCATGTGCAAAGTGTTGCTGTATGGTTACCCCGACTGCACGATGTGACACCATCTGCAGCAAGATATGCTGCAGCTCTTGGAGGTGGGTCTGTGGATTGTCCATGACCTGTTCTCGACCATCTTCTTCTCTGCCATTCTGATATTTTTCTTGCCTTCCCACTTCTGGGCTTAACAAGAACTGTCCCCTGTGGTCTTCCATTTCCTTACTAATGTTCCTCACAAGTGGAAACATGACAGGTTAAATCTCTGAGACAACTTTTTTGTAACCTTCCCCTGAACAACTAGATGAACAATCTTTGTTTTCAGATCATTTGAGAGTTGTTATTGAGAGCCCATGATCCACTCTTCACAGGGATATTCAAGATAGGAAACAACTTGCAATGGCCACCTTAAAAACCTTTTTTCTCATCATTGGAATACAACCTGGCTTAATGAAAAGTTCAACGCTCAGTGAGTGTACAAAACCAATTTTGTGCTCAGTTAAGTCAGTAAAAAGTTATTAGGAGTAAATTCAAATCAATAAAATATAAGGTACCCACATATTTGCACCGGATCAAATTTTGGTTTAAAGCATATTGCAATTTTGGTTAGTAACAATAAAACCTCATTTCAATTGTAAATATTACTGTGTCCATCAGTTATTAGATATATCAAATTGAAATGGCTGTTGCAAGCACCCAAATATTTAGAACTAAAAATGATTAAGATTAATAGGGGTGCCCAAACTTTTTCATATGACTGTAACAAGTTATAGTGACCAGGATTCTGGAGAAGTGTCCGGATACATTTCTAGATGTAATAATATAACAGGTTATAGTGACCGGGATTCTGGAGAAGGGTCTGGATACATTTCTAGATGTAATAATATAACAAGTTATAGTGACCAGGATTCTGGAGAAGCGTCTGGATACATTTCTGGATGTAATATAACAAGTTATAGTGACTAGGATTCTATAGGGGGGTCGTTGATCCCGGGATTTATTCCGATTGCCAGATTGGAGTCAGGAAGGAATTTTTATCCTAACATGAGGACAATTGGCTTCTACCTCATGGGGTTTTTTGCCTTACTCTGGATCAACACTTTAACACTTTAGCAACACTTTAATAAATGGGCTGAACTGGATGGACGTATGTCTTTTTTCGGCCTGACAAACTATGTAAGTTGAGGAGAAGAGGTAGGAGAAAAAGAGGAAGGAGATAGAGATGAGTGTGACATTTAGCTCTGCAGAAAAAAAAAAAACAGAGGAGAAAAGTAAAGTAGGAAAAGGTAAAAGAAAAGGAGCAAAGGAGAAGAAGAAAAAGCAACAAGAAAGAGGTGATAGAGAAGATAGTGAGGAGAAGAGGAAGGAGAAGAAGAGGAAGGAGAAGAAGAGGATGGAGAAGTTGAGAAGGTGATAGAGATGAGTGGACGTGAGGAGAAGAGGAAGGAGAAGAAGTGTAAGTAGATGGCGATAAATGAAGATAAGGAGTAGAGGAAGGAGATAGAGATGAATGAAGGTGAAAAGAAGAGAGAAGAATAAGAGGAAGGAGACTGAGACTAGTGAAGGTGAGGAAAAGAAGAAGAAGATGAAGGAGAAGATAGAGAAGATAGAGACGAGTGAACTTGAGGAAAAGAGAAAGGAGAAGAACAGTAAGTAGAAAGAGATAATTGAAGGTGAGGAGAGGAGGAAGGAGATAGACAAGTGAAGGTGAAAAGAAGAGAGAGAAGAAGAAGAGGAAGGAGACAGATACGAGTAAAGGTGAGCAGAAGAGGAAGGAGAAGAAAAATAAGGAGTCTAGACACATAGCGGTGAAAGGAAATGGAAAGTTTATAGAGAAGAGGAAGGAGAAGAAGATGAAGGAGAAAGAGACCAGTGAAGGGGAGAAGAAAGGGAAGGAGAAAATGAGGAAGGGGATAGAGATGAGTGGACGTGAGGAGAAAAGGAAGGAGAAGAAGAGTAAGTAGATACAGATAATTGAAGGTGAGGAGAGGAGAAAGGAGATAGAGACGAGTGAAGGTGAGCATAAGAGGAAAGACAAGAAAAGTAAGGATACTAGATACATGAAGGTGAGAAGGAGAGGAAAGGTAATAGAAAAGAGGAAGGTGAAGAAGAGTAAGGAGATAGACCTGAGTGAAGGTATGGAGAATAGGAAGAAGAAGAGGAGGGAGATAGAGATGAGTAACTGAAGAGAAGAGAGAGAGGAGAAGGAGATAGAGACAGGTGAAAGTGAAGAGAAGAGGATGGAGAAAAAGAAGAAGAAGATAATAAAGAGTAAGTAGATAGAGATTAATGAAGGTGAGAAGAAGAGGAATGAGATAGAGATGCATGAAGGTGATGAATAGAGGGAGGAAAATAAGAGGAAGGAGATAGAGAGGAGTGAAACAGGGGAGAAGCAGAAAGAGATAGAGGTAAGTGAAGGTAAGGAGAAAAAGAAGGAGACGAAAAGGAAGGCATAGAGATGAGTGAAGGTGAAGAGAAGAGGAAGGAGAAAAGGAGACAGAGAACAGTGAAAGTGAAGAAAAGAGGAAGGAGAAAAAGAGGAGTGAGATAGTAAAGCGTAAGTAGATAGAGATGAGTGAAGGTGAGGAGAAGAGGAAGGAGATAGAGATGAGTGAAGGTGAAGAAAAGAGGAAGGAGAATAAGAGGAAGGAGATAGAAACAAGTGAAGGTCATGAAAAGAGGAAGGAGATAGAGATAGGTGCAGGTGAGGAGAAGAGGAAGGAGAAGAAAAGTAAGGATTCTAGACACATGAAGGTGAGAAGAAGAGGAAAGGTAATAGAGAAGAGGAAAGAGAAGGAGAGGAAGAAGACAGAGACAATTGAAGGTGAAGGGAAGTGGATGGAGAAAAAAAGAAGGAGATAGAGATGAGTGAAGGTGAAGAGAAGAAGAAGGAGAAAAAGGAAATAGAGATGAGTGAAAGTGAGGAGTAGAGGAAGGAGATAAAGATAAATGAAGGTAAGGAGATAAAGATAAGTGAAGGTAAGGTGAAAAATAAGGAGAAGAAAAGGAAGGGATAGAGATGAGTGAAGGTGAGGAGAAGAGGAAGGAGAAGAATAGGAAGGAGATAGAAACAAGTGGAGGTAAGGAGAAGAGGAAGAAGATAGAGATAAGGAAATTTAATAGAGAAGAGAAAGAAGAAGAAGAGTAAGGATGTAGAAATGAGTAACAGTGAGGAGAAAAGGAAGGAGAATAAAAGGAATGACTAAAGATGAGTGAAGGTAAGAAGAAGAGGAAGGAGATAGAGATGAGTGAGGGGAGAAGAGGAAGGATAAGAGATGAGTGAAGATGAGAAGAACAGGAAGATGGAGAAGAGGAGTGATGGTGAGGAAAAGAGGAAAGGTAATAGAAAAAAGGAAGGAGAAGAAGAGTAAGGAGATAGTGACAAGTGAAGGTGAAGAGAAGAGGAAGGAGATAGAGAAAAACGGAATTTGAGGAGAAGAAGAGGGAGTAGAGACGAGGGAAGATGAGGGGAAGAGGAAGAAATTTATACTTCATCAAATAGACATTTTTACTCATTCCTCTTCGATATTCCATATAGAAAACCCAACTGCTCATGAACTGCACTGAGGTGACCATGGCCCTCTGTCATCTTCCATCGTGTAATGGGGTCTATAGGTCCATGTACCACATATATCGGGAGCTTTCCTGGTACTTGCAGTGCTTGTTCATTGCAGCAGTGTGAAGAGAGTGAAGAGTGCTGGAGAGTTGTACCATGACATTGACAAGTAGAGATGCTACTCTTACATTTGACCGTTTTTTATTTACTGGCTGAGATTATTACTGATGCAAGATTGTGCGAGAGCTCCGCATTGTGCTCGAGAAAAAAAACTGACCTGTCGTAAAGTATTGGTAATCAATCCAGCCAAGAAGAAGAGTGAGAGCGAGGGAATGGAAAATGTAAGAAGGAAGAAAAAGAAAAGGGTAAAGAAAAGAAAAAAGGAGGAGAATAGAGAAGAGAAGAACAGTAAGAAGAAAAGAGAGAGGAGAAGAAGAACTGTAAGAAGGAGAGAGAGGAGAAGGAGGACAGTAAGAAAAAGAGAGAGGAGAAGGAGGACAGTAAGAAAAAGAGAGAGGAGAAGGACAGTAAGGAGAAGAGAGGAGAAGGAGGACAGTAATGAGAAGAGAGAAGAGAAGAAGAACAGTAAGGAGAAGAGAGAGGAGAAGGAGGACAGTAAGAAGAAGAGAGAGGAGAAGGAGGACAGTAAGAAGAAGAGAGAGGAGAAGGAGGACAGTAATGAGAAGAGATAAGAGAAGAAGAACAGTAAGAAGAAGAGAGAGGAGAAGGAGGACAGTAAGGAGAAGAGAGAGGAGAAGGAGGACAGTAAGGAGAAGAGAGAGGAGAAGGAGGACAGTAAGGAGAAGAGAGGAGAAGGAGGACAGTAAGGAGAAGAGAGAGGAGAAGGAGGACAGTAAGGAGAAGAGAGAGGAGAAGGAGGACAGTAAGGAGAAGAGAGAGGAGAAGGAGGACAGTAAGGAGAAGAGAGAGGAGAAGGAGGACAGTAATGAGAAGAGAGAAGAGAAGAAGAACAGTAAGAAGAAGAGAGAGGAGAAGGAGAACAGTAAGAAGAAGACAGAGGAGAAGGAGGACAGTAAGAAGAAGAGAGAGAAGAAGGAGGACAGTAAGGAGAAGAGAGAGGAGAAGGAGGACAGTAAGGAGAAGAGAGAGGAGAAGGAGGACAGTAAGGAGAAGAGAGAGGAGAAGGAGGACAGTAAGGAGAAGAGAGAGGAGAAGGAGGACAGTAAGAAGAAGAGAGAAGAGAAGGAGGACAGTAAGGAGAAGAGAGCGGAGAAGGAGGACAGTAATGAGAAGGAGGACAGTAAGGAGAATAGATAGGAGAAGGAGGACAGTAAGGAGAAGGAGGACAGTAAGGAGAAGAGAGAGGAGAAGGAGGACAGTAAGGAGAAGAGAGAGAAGGAGGACAGTAAGAAGGAGAGACAGGAGAAGGAGGACAGTAAGGAGAAGAGAGAGGAGAAGGAGGACAGTAAGGAGAAGAGAGAGGAGAAGGAGGACAGTAATGAGAAGAGAAGAACAGTAAGGAGAAGAGAGAGGAGAAGGAGAACAGTAAGAAGAAGACAGTGGAGAACGAGGACAGTAAGAAGAAGAGAGAGGAGAAGGAGGACAGTAAGGAGAAGACAGTGGAGAAGGAGGACAGTAAGAAGAAGAGAGAGGAGAAGGAGGACAGTAAGGAGAAGGAGGACAGTAAGGAGAAGAGAGAAGAGAAGAGAACAGAAAAGAGTGTAGAGTAGAGCTATTGCGTCTGGCTATCGAGATCGAGCGATAGTCGATATTCGGTAGCCGCTATCGATAAGGTTTTTCGATAGTGAGCATCGATTTATAAGCGATTTACCCATTAAAGTCTATGGAGAGCACACAACACCTTCCTTATACACCCAAACAAGGCTGGAAGAATGCTGAAATGTAACATTCCACAACAGACAAATGGATACGTGAGCAACATCTAGGCAACACAGTTAGGTTATAAAAGTCACAGAAAAAAAAGTCACAGACCATTCACTAACCCTTGTCTTGTACCACAGCATGACCCTTAAAACCCTGATCACCCCACGAAATAAAAAGTGGCCAGAAAGGCAGTATGATTTACCATCATTTTATCTTGAACTGGACATTGAATATCCCTGTCCTGGGAACGCAGCATGTGAGCCCCAAACCTGCATGACCCCCAGATTTAAAAAGTGCCGCAAAAAGGAGTCTTTCAACCACCATTTTAGTTGAAACTGGACCCTAACTATATACTGTACTTGTACCGCAGAATGACCATTAAACCTGTCTGACCCACAGTTTAAAAAGTGCCAGAAAAAGGAAGTCTTTCAACCACCATTTTAGGTGAACTGGACATATACTGTCCCTGTACTGGCCCAGTAAATGACCTTAAACCTGTCCTGACCCCACAGATTACAAATGCACCGGGAAAAAGGAGTCTTTCAACACCATTTTAGTTGAACTGGACATTGACAAAACAGTCTTGTGCCACAGCATGACCCAGGGCCGAGTTACAGGTGGGTGCGGTGAGAGCCCAGGCTGGCGTCCGTCATCTATTAAGCCACGCAGGTTAAAATGCCCTGATGACGCAGCAACAAAAACTTGTCGTGCTGAAGCAGAGTGCGGGAAGCGGAAGTGTTGAGAGACTCCCAGCCCTTCCTCAGTACACAGACCAAGACTGGGTAGCGCTAGCCCCTCGTATGGAGTGCGGACCAATTGAGCTTCACTTGGAAATACTGTGGTTAACGCTCCGTTACACCCAGGTGCCCTTTGCTTGGCATTCTTTATTTCTCATTTTACTCAAACGTGCGGAGGAAAATTGTCCCGCTGTACCTTTGTTCTCTGTCCGAGTGCACCATACTCCATGTCCTCTGAATAACCTAAATAACATCTGTCAAGTTTTCCCTGTACCTCCCTTGTACAATTCCAGGGAATTTTTTTACCAGCTATTTTGAACATGCAAGTTTTTTAGTAGTTTTAATTCTAGAAAAAACACATATTTTAAAATAAGGATGGAATCCCACCATGTCTTTGTTTCTCTTTTTTTCATTGTATTAAATGGGTTTTCTCAATACAGGTATTGATAGCTAATTTTAAAGAATCTTGCAAAAACCAGTCATTTTGCCAGTATGTGGACCATTACACCATGTCCTACCTATTCCTGTATCTGACAGCACCATCACCCTTTGACCATCTTGACAATTGTGAAGAACACATGTCTGTTAGAAACAACATTTAAGAATATGAACCTGTAGCATAGCTGCATGTCACAGCAAAATTTCCCCCAAAAATTTCAAAGAATGACCTTGAGCCACTTTGGACAATGTGAAGAACAAATGTCGGTTAGAAACAACATTTTAGAATAGGACCCTGTAGTATACATCATGTCACAGCAAAATCCGCCCAAAGTATTCAAAACTGTCCCATAGAGCCACTTTTGGACAATTGTGAAAAAAGAACAATTCTAATTAGAAACAACATTTTTTAGAATAGGACCTGTAGTATTGCACAATTCAAAGCAAAATGCCCCCAAAAAATTCAAAGCAAGACCCTTGAGCCAATTGGTCCATTGTGAAGAACAAATGTCAGTTATGAACAAAACAACATTTTTTTATAATGGAGGACCTGTATATTGGCGCTGCATTTCACAGCAGCATGACCCAAAAAAATATAAAAAAATGACTTTCTTCATCCCCTGTTAAAAATGTGAGGAGAAATGCCACTTAGGAAGCCACATTATCTGTTCCAAAGACCATGATTATTGCTGATATCCTCACAGCTACAGGGCCCAAAAAATATAAATATGACTTCTCTCAGCCACTATTAAAAATTGTGAGTGGAGGAAAATGCCACTTAGAAGCCACATTTCTGTCTCAAAGTACCATAATTCTAGCTGTATCTCACCGCAACATGACCTCAAAACCAGTGACAATGGCGAAAACTTCTTAAGATAAAGTGAGTAAATGGAATACCGGGTGTGTCTTGAACCCTGGCTTGTCTTTTAACAGTCTCCCTAACAGCTAAAGAGAAAAGAGAGGAAAAGAGAATAAAAATTGCAAGATAAGAAAATGATCATTTTAAAAAAAAGTTTTCAAGGAGGACCATTTCTGTTTGGAACAAGGAAAGTGAATAGACCGGCAACTAATCAGTGACCTCGACAATTGGGCCAAACATCATCAGAGATCCATGCCTGATTCATCTTGATTGAAAGTCAATCGATCCACATTAACAGGGAAAGCCATGCGTTTGTCTGGTAATCACACCCTCCAGCTGTGCTGAAGGTCCCTCAGATATGACGCTGGCAGCTGGGCAGGACAACACCTCTATGGCGTGGAACGAGCCAGCACGGCCCCTTCGTCCATTTTTGGATACCACAGAAGTCATTGTCCAGAACACAAAGCCAAATACAACGGTGATGAACGCAGATAGTTGTGGCACATGATCTTAAGCTGATCTCCTGTGTGTTGGATGTGTGCCCTGCATGCATGCGTGGTGAGTGGTAACAAATGATTCGCCAGATGTCACCCATTAATGGCTTTCTCCCCCCGACCTTGCCTCTGCTGCCCGCGACGCCTTCTTGGCACTCTACTGCTGTCACGATTCGCTGATGTTTTTATCCACCTGACATTATGGGGAACGTGAAGCAGACGCACACAGAGTCTCCATTGATCTATCATCAATGTCTCCATTTCCTTCTTTTTAATCTCAATTTGGGTGGGTGGAAGGAAAGTGCTGAGTTTTTGTTTTGTACCGGGGACCAGGGAGGGTGGCCACCCAGTAACTGTTTTGTTCATTTGATGGCCCTTAATGCCAGTAATCATGTTGGAGAAAAATGGAGCATCCAAGCACTCATGTGAGAGATGGAGCCTGATTTCCCAAGCCACCTGGGTCGAGGGGCACTAGCAAACTGATACTTCCTCATCTCCTCCTCCCGCCTCAAATACGCGCCAACCTCTTCCAAGGCAAAGGGACGTCGAACATCGGTGGTCTATGAAATACCTACAACACAGCCCTGACTTGCCTGAGATGATGCACCCTGAGAGCTGATGCGCCACTTGCACTAGTCTGGATCCCGAACCACGACCTCATGAAGACCGATGAAATTGTGAAACTGTCGGGCCTTGTGGATTTGACGAGAGAAAGGCTCCCGTGTCCGCATCTGTGTCCGTCTCCTCCTCCGTCAGCTGGCGGGCCCTGTTGTTTCAGAGACCAACGATCGGTCCAAAACTAAGATCACCACAATGCCATCGCAGACAAGGGCATTGTCCGCACTGACCATTTTGGTGGCTTCTTCAAACTGGCAAGGATGGGTCAGAGGCTCTTTCACCTGCTCCACTCTCGGATGGGTTCAACACCCCGAGGTCCCCACCGCTGCTTTCAGGCCATCTGTCCCAACTTCGTACTGCGTTGGTGGCATTCCGCTGCTGCAAATCGCTGGAGCACAATGTGGAAGGGTGGAATTCCAGCGTGTAGCCACGTCAACCATAGAGACGTTGGACGGGAGGCCGATGCTGATGCTGAAACGCAGGGCCAGGCGGCCTTAAGCAGGGGCGAACGGGCGGAATGCGGACTCAGACTCGAGCTTCTTCAGCAGGCAGTCCCTACCCGGTAGCTCTTTATAACATTTCTGGACGACAATGTTCATGACATGTTCCAGACAAGGGATGTGCTCCAGCCTACCGATCTTTAGGGCGGCCAGCAGATTTTCGCCCGTTATCGCACAGTCCACCCTTGCCTGGCCAAGGATCTTGTCACCCAGCCAGCGCTCGTCTCGTTGCGGAGAGCCAGTCCACCACTCCTGACCTTTGTGTGAGTACGTCTCCAAGGCAGATAATTTCAACACGCCTGGTGTCCCTGGGCACGGTGATGCCACCACGGACCTTATGGGGAAAGAGCCCCTGCACCATGCCCTGCGGTTTTGAAGAGCTTGCTGCCGAGCCTGAGAGCCACCATCCACCCCCCAGGGACATCCACCCAGCGCACCCAAGACTGTCAAGAGATATAGCGTCCTTGGCCGTGCTTACTATAGTCCATGTGTCGGTGGTGAGATTGCCTTTTCCGAGCACAGGATGCAGACAACGCGCTTGGAAATTTTTAGATGTCACGTGCTGC
Organism: Phyllomedusa bahiana; assembly: GCA_025379985.1. NCBI lineage: Eukaryota > Metazoa > Chordata > Amphibia > Anura > Hylidae > Phyllomedusa > Phyllomedusa bahiana. The sequence continues at coordinate 17,802 of JAODAL010039179.1, forward strand.
CAGGGCAGGGACGGGCTTTACTGGCCAAAGAAATGCCTGCTCGCATCTGTATTGGGGGTCTGTGTCCTCCAGACGGAAAGGAACATTTCCAAGGCCAGAAAGCCTGCAATGCCGACATTCAGCTTTTGGCTTGGAATGGTTTGGTTAAAAGTGGTTTCTTCTTCGCTCCAAATCCTGGAAGACAGAAGCGGGCTGCTAGACTGGCCGCGTGCGGCGTGCAGGTCGTCAAACTGGCGGTAAGGAGAAGGGGTAGGATGGGATCCTCTGGTGGCGCTGTAGGTACTCGGCAAAGGAGAGCTGAAGCGTAGGCTGATCCCTGATCATGACTCTGAGAAGACATGGGCAGCAGAGAACGCTTGTGGAGGCGGTAGGGGAGGAGGCAGAGACAGAGGGGTTGCAAATGGTTGGAGGCCCGGCGTCCAGGTCTGGCCTTTTTTGCCCAAGTGTTCCCTCCATTTCAACTCATCATTCCCTGCATGTGACTAGACAACCTGTAGGTGGTGGGTTAACCACTTAAGGTTCTTGCCCTCTACTTATGCAGTTTACGGCAAAGCTCATATGGACAACGCTGGGTGAATCAGTGGCTTGCTAAAAGATGGCCCCGGCTTGAGAGGTCCTGGACCTTTTTCACGGCGATAAGCGAGGAGCGGGTTGTGCGCAGACCAGTGGCGGGCGGGAATCATATCAGCGGACTTTTGCGACCGCCCTCCCTCCCTTTTGTGCGGGACCAGTATTGACACTACCCCCATCGTCCTCCTCCTCGTCCACTGATGAAGCGATGCAAAGCAATTCTGCGGAAAAACCAGGATGGATCCGCAATGTCGTCATCAATCATACCATCAACACAGGTGACTTGGTCGACCTGACTTCTGCATCCAGAAGCTGCAGGCTACAAGCAAGGGGCTCTGCAAGCGTTGCCGACCGCCCGGAATTTTTGCCGATTGACCGGCTTCCTTCACCTACTCTGATGGCATCAGTAACGGGGGCGTCAGAGCAGACTAAATCATTACTTCTTAAATCTTTTAACCATGCCTTCTGACCCCAACCGCATTTTGTCATCAAAGAGGTCTTCAGACAAGGGATTATCCACAGAGGTGGTAAAACGAGTTGACATTTGGGCTGCTTCATGTTGGACGGATGCTGATGATGCTGATGACGACATTTGTGGCCGTGACTGCGAGGGACGAGGAGTAAGATGCTAGAATGCAGGTTGCATTAAACACTGAAGGACAGATTGGCGACGATGTTCGTTTACTTAGATTCCCCAGGGCCCTGCCCCCAGCGAGGGACAGGCCTACGGTCCTGCAACTGACGATCCGCTGGAAAATGCGTGTTGTCGCCAGCACTGGAAGGAGCACCTTCTCTCGTACCTCTACCTCCATTTTGCTACCCCCCTCTTTGTTTGCTTACCACCTGCATTTCGCCCCACCCCATGTTCAGAAATAAAAAATTTGAGAAGGTATGGAATAGTTTTGGAAAGTCTCTTATTAAAAGACGGCAAATCACAGCTATTCTCAAATCCCTCTAATAAAAAAAAAATTGCTGGATTCAAATTTAAATGCAAGGTGTCTATCAACAAATCTGGACTGGGCAAAGTCCAAAAAAACGTATCTGTTATGTTTTGGTATAATAAACGATATTTTTTGCACCTTTCAATTTTCACCTGTGGTGAATATAGAATTGCTGTTTTAGATTTACGTAGATGCTGTGTCAATGAACAATGCTGGTGCGCAAAAGTAAAAAAACACGTAACTGTTATGTTTTGGTATAATAAAACGTATTTTTTGCACCTTTCAATTCACCTGTGGTGAATATAGAATTGCTGTTTTAAGATTTACGTAGATGCTGTGTCAATGAACAATGCTGGGTGCGCAAAAGTCAAAAAAACACGTAACTGTTATGTTTTTGGTATAATAAACGGTATTTTTTGCACTTTCAATTCAACCTGTGGTGAATTTTAGAATTGCTGTTTTAAGATTTACGTGGATGCTGCGTCAATGAACAATGGCTGGTGCGCAAAAGTCAAAAAACCCCGTAACTTGTTATGTTTTCGTACGATCCCACGGTATTTTTGGAAAACAAACAACCTGTGCTGACTACAAGATTGCTGTATTGTAATTTAAAACTGCAAGGTGGATATATCAACAGTCACAGGTGTAATGTGTAAAAATTGAAAATGAACACCTATTTTGAAATGTATACTGATAATAAAAGTGGAGTTTTGCAGCTAACAAAGGACCCGCAGTTACTAGAAATGATTTGTATCCAAATATTTAAATTCAGGCTGCCCAATATCCTGGGAAAAATTTCAATAGCAAATGTTAATAATAAAGATATTCCACTACATTGTCTACACTAAGTCTTGGTGAACTTTAAACCAGTGTTCTTTATAGATAGAGTTTGTCTGTGTTCGCCCCGCGGGCCCCCCCCCACCCCCGCTCCCACCGCCGTGAATTTACAGCGGTAGATGCTGCTTTAAAATTCTCTAGCTAACTACAAAAAATGTTCACATCTCTAATCTAACTAAATTGGAAGGATCACAGCTAATAGTAGAGGTTTCTCTTGTGTAGAAATAGACTAATTCGCTGAGCTGTTTGGCCCACAGCAGAGCGCAGGTCCTATCCTTATGAGATGCTGAGAGACACTGAGGGTGAAACAGGAAACGCTGTTCTAATGTAAAACGAGGTCATATCATTTTTCCAGCCAATCGCAAACCAAACAAAATCCCAGTCATGACGTCGCACACACATCTCACCCTGCTCTATCTGTAACTGAATTTGCTGGCCGCCAAAAATTCAGGACGCGCCGAAAAAGGCGCGATCTTAATAGATGATGCTCAGATTTTAACCTTAATTATCGCATGATCTGGAAATTTCGATCACCATAAAAACCTTGCCGATTTCAACTTTGTCGATAAAAATCGCTCAACACTAGTAATGAGAAGAGATACGAGAAGAACAGTAAGAAGAAGAGAGAGGAGAAGGAGGACAGTAATGAGAAGAGATAAGAGAAGAAGAACAGTAAGAAGAGAGAGGAGAAGGAGGACAGTAATGAGAAGAGAGAAGAGAAGAAGAACAGTAAGGAGAAGAGAGAGGAGAAGGAGGACAGTAAGAAGAAGAGAGAGGAGAAGGAGAACAGTAATGAGAAGAGATAAGAGAAGAACAGTAAGAAGAAGAGAGAGGAGAAGGAGGACAGTAATGAGAAGAGATAAGAGAAGAAGAACAGTAAGAAGAAGAGAGAGGAGAAGGAGGACAGTAATGAGAAGAAAGAAGAGAAGAAGAACAGTAAGGAGAAGAGAGAGGAGAAGGAGGACGGGAGAGGAGGGAAGGAAGAAGAACAGTAAGGAGAAGAGAGAGGAGAAGGAGGACAGTAATGAGAAGGAGAAGAAAAACGTAAAAGGGAGAAAAAGGAGAAAGGGGACAGTAAAAAGGAGAGAGGAGAAGGAGGACAGTAAAGAGAAGAGTAAAAGAGAGAACAATAAGGAGAAGGGAGGAGTAGGGGAAGTAAGGGAGAGAGAAGAAGAAGAAAAGTAAGGGGAAGAGAGGGAGAAGGGGGACAGAAAAGAAGGAGAGGAGAAAGGGGGAGTAAAGAGAAAAGATAAGGAAAAGAACGTAAGAAGAAGGAGAGGGAAGGAGGACAGTAAGGAGAAGAGATATGAGAAGTAGAACAGTAAGAAGAAGAGAGAGGAGAAAGGGGACCCGTAAAGGGGAAGAGAGAGGAAATGGGGACAGTAATGAAAGAGAGAGGAAAAGGGGACAGTAAGGAGAAGAGAGAGGGAAGGAGGACGTTTTAAGGGAAAAAGGGGGGTGAAGGAGGAAGTAAAGGAGAAGAGAGGAGAAGGAGGAAGTTAAAGGGGAAAAGGGGAGGAGAAAGGGGGAAGTAAGGATAAGTGAGAGGAGAAGGAGGACAGTAATGAGAAGAGAGAAGAGAAGAAGAACAGAAAGAAGATGAGAGAGGGGAAGGAGAACAGTAAGAAGAAGACAGAGGAGAAGGAGGACAGTAAGAAGAAAAGAGAGAAGGAGGACAGTAAGGAGAAGAGAGTGGAGAAGGAGGACAGTAAGAAGAAGACATTGGAGAAGGAGGCATAAGAAAGGGGAAAGAGAAGGAGGAAGTAAAGGGGAAGAGAGAGGGAAGGAAGAAGTAAGAAAAGGAGGGGGAGAAGGAGGACAGTAAGGAGAAGAGAGCGGAGAAGGAGGACAGTAATGAGAAGGAGGACAGTAAGGAGAATCGAGAGGAGAAGGAGGACAGTAATGGGAAGAGAGAAGAGAAGAACAGTAAGGAAAAGAGAGAGGAGAAGGAGGGGGGTAAGGAGAAGAGAGAGAAGGAGGACAGTAAGGGAGGACGGAGAAGGGGCGTAAGGAGAAGAGAGAGGAGAAGGAGGACAGTAAGAAGAAGAGAGAGGAGAAGGAGGACAGTAAGGAGAAGAGAGAGGAGAAGGAGGACAGTAATGAGAAGAGAGGAGAAGGAGGACGAAGGAAAAAGGGGAAGAGAAGAAAAACATAAGGTAAAAGAGAGGGAAGGGAACAGTAAGAAGAGGGCAGCGGAGAACGAGGAAGTAAAAAGAAGAGAGAGGAGAAGGGTTAAATAGGGAAGACGTGGGAGGAGGACAGTAAGAAGAAGAGAGAGGAGAAGGAGGACAGTAAGGAGAAGGAGGACAGTAAGGAGAAGAGAGAGGAGAAGGAGGACAGTAATGAGAAGAGAGAAGAGAAGAACAGTAAGGAGAAGAGAGAGGAAAAGAACAGAAAGGAGAAGAGAGAGGAGAAGGAGGACAGTAAGGAGAAGAGAGAAGAGAAGAAGAACAGTAAGAAGAAGAGAGAGAAAGGGGGCATAAGGGGAAAAGGGAGGAGAAGGAGGACAGTAAGATGAAGAGAGAGGAGAAGGAGGACAGTAATGAGAAGAGATAAGAGAAGAAGAACAGTAAGAAGAAGAGAGAGGAGAAGGAGGACAGTAAGAAGAAGGAGAGGGGAAGGGGGACGTATGGAAGAGATAAAAGGGAAGAAGAAAGTAAAAAGAAGGAAGAGGAGAAAGGGGACAGTAAGGAGAAAAGGAGAAGGAGGACGAAGGGGAAGAGAGTGGAGAAAGGGGGGAAGTAAGAGAAGCATTGGAGAAGGAGGACAGTAAGAAGAAGAGAGAGGAGAAGGAGGACAGTAATGAGAAGAGATAAGAGAAACGTGGAAGAAAAGGGGACGAGAGAAGAACAGTAAGGAGAAGAGAGGGAGAAAAAAAGGAAAAAAAACAACAAAAAAAAAAAAAAAAAGAAAAAAAAAAAAAAAAGAGGGGGGGGAAGGAAAAAAAAAAAAAAAAAGAGGGGAAAAAGAACAGAGAAAAGAGAGAGGGAGAAGGAGGACAATAAAAAAAAAGAAAAAGGGAGAAGGAGGACGTAATGGGAAAAAGATAAGAAAAAAAAGTAAGAAAAAAGAGAGAGGGAAGGAGGACATAAGGGGAAGAGAGGGAGAAGGGGAAATAAGGAGAAGGAAAAAGAAAAGGAACGTAGAAGAAGAGAGAGGAGAAGGAGGACAGTAAGGAGAGGAGAGAGGGAGGAAATAAGGGAAGAGAGAGGAGAAGAGGGAAGAAGGGAAGAGAAGGGAGAAGGGGACAGTAAGGAGAAGAGAGAGAGAAGGAGGACGTAAGGGAAAAGAGGGGAAGGAGGAAGTAAGGAGAAGAGAAGAAAAGAAAACAGTAAGAAAAAGAAAAGGGGGAAGGGGGGACAGTAAGGGAAGAGAAGGGGAAAAAGGGACAGTAAAAGAAAAAGAGGAGAAGGGGGGCAGTAAGGAAAAAGAGAGAGGAGAAGGACAGTAAAAGAAAAGGGGGGGAGAGGAAAGACAGAAGAAGAAGGAGAAGAGGGGGAGGACAGTAAGGGAAAGAGGGAGAAGGGGACAGTAATTAGAAGGAGGACGTAGGAGAAAGAGAGGAGAAAAAGGGGGACGTAAAGAGAAAAGGGGGAAGAGAAGAAAGAAGGGAAAAAGAGGAGAGGGGACAGTAATGAGAAGAGAGAAGAGAAGAATAACGGTAAGGAGAAGAGAGAGGAGAAGGAGAACAGTAAGAAGAAGACAGTGGAGAAGGAGGACAGTAAGAAGAAGAGAGAGGAGAAGGAGGACAGTAAGGAGAAGAGAGAGGAGAAGGAGGACAGTAAGAAGAAGAGAGAGGAGAAGGAGGACAGTAATGAGAAGGAGGACAGTAAGGAGAAGAGAGAGGAGAAGGAGGACAGTAATGAGAAGACAAGAACAGAAATAAGAAGAGAGAGGAGAAGGAGGACAGAAAGGAGAAGAGAGAGGGGAAAGGGGAAGAATGAGAAAGGAAGAAAAAAAGGGGAAGGAAAAAGAAGAACAGTAAGAAGAAGAGAGAGGAGAAGGGGACACAAGGAGAAGAGAGGGAGAAAGGGTACCCTAATGAGAAGGGAGGAGAAGGAGAAAAAATAAAGAGAAGAGATAAGGGAAAAACAGTAAGAAGAGAGAGAGGAAGGAGGCAAAAATGAGAAGGATAAGAGAAAAAGAAAAAGTAAGAAGAAGAGAGGGAGAAGAAGAAAGTAGGGGAAGGAGAGGAGAAGGAGGACAGTAAGGAGAAGAGAGAAGAGAAGGAGAACAGTAAGAAGAAGAGAGAGGAGAAGGAGGACAGTAAGAAGAAAATAGAGAAGGAGGACAGTAAGGAGAAGAGAGAGGAGAAGGAGGACAGTAAGAAGAAGACAGAGGAGAAGGAGGACAGTAAGAAGAAAAGAGAGAAGAAGGAGGACAGTAAGGAGAAGAGAGAGGAGAAGGAGGACAGTAAGAAGAAGAGAGAAGAGAAGGAGGACAGTAAGGAGAAGAGAGCGGAGAAGGAGGACAGTAATGAGAAGCAGGACAGTAAGGAGAATAATGAGGAGAAAGAGGACAGTAATGAGAAGAGAGAAGAGAAGAACAGTAAGGAGAAGAGAGAGGAGAAGGAGGACAGTAAGGAGAAGAGAGAGAAGGAGGACAGTAAGAAGGAGAGACAGGAGAAGGAGGACAGTAAGGAGAAGAGAGAGGAGAAGAATGACAGTAATGAGAAGAGAGAGGAGAAGGAGGACAGTAAGGAGAAGAGAGAGAGAAGAATAACAGTAAAGGGGAAAAGGAGGAGAAAGGGGAAAAATAGAAGAGCAGTGGAGAGAGGACAGTAAGGAGAAGAGAGAGGAGAAGGAGGGAAAATATGAGAAAGAAAAGAAGAGGGAAAAGGGGAAGAAAAGAGAAGGGAGAAGGAGGAAGTAAGAGAAAAAGAGAAGAAAACGTAAGAAAAAGAAAGGGAAGGAGGGCAGTAAAGAAGAGAGAGGAGAAGGAGGGGGAGTAAGGAGAAAGGGGGAGGGAAGGGGGAAGTAAGAAGAGGAAGAGAAGGAGGGGAAATAAGAAGAAAAAAGAAAAGGAGGACAGTAAGGAGAAAAAAGGGGGGGGGCCCCCAAGGCCCCCGGGGAAGGGGGGCTTTTAAATTTTTTTTTTTTTAATGTTTAATTTGGGGGGTGCCCAAAAAAATTTATTTTTTTGAAGGGCCTAAACCTCCCTACCTTCTGAGGGCTCTATATACCTACCTACCGACGGGGAAGACTATTAATGCCTACCTCCAGAGGAGCCTATATACTTATCTACTTTATAAAGTGCTTATGTACCAATCTACCTACTAGAGGGTTGAATACCTACCTCCTCCTAGGGCCTGTATACCTACCTACTTACTTGGGGACCTATATACAGTAGCTACCTACCTATTTAATTGGGGAGACGTATGTACCTACCTAACCAAATAATGATATTATTATATACCTACCTACCTACTGGGGAGCCATATACACCTACATACATAATAGGGGCCTAAATACTGACGTACCTACCTACTTTTTGGCAGGCCCTTATACCCATCTATGTATGGGATTATAGGGTTATAGGTGGAGATGGTGGGGGGTTTATGAGGTGATGGGTGGGGCTTGTATACATGGGTTGCCACTAGTTCATATAACACAATTGTAGGGGCAGGGGTGGGAGAGGGGGTACATGCCACAATTTACAGTCACAATCTTCTGGGGGGAATTAGAATATCAACCCCCTGGAGATTGTGCTGTGGCTTGTAGCCCCAGGATCATATTGTTCAGCCTGTACCCCGAGAAGATTGTAGGCAGCCATTACCTTCAGGGACTGCATCTATTTAATAAGATGGATAATGAGGGCGGGTGTCAGGAGAATTTAGTTAAATAAAGTGTTTTTTCTGTTGTTTCTGTGTTTTTTTTCTTATTATTTTATTTCAGTTTTCGTAATGGAGATGTCTGACAGACACCTATTTATTGCTGGTGCTTGGTGTCAGCCAGAGGTGTTTTTTGACACCCAAGGCTGACACTAACCCCCTGTCACTATCATCCCGGTACCCAATGCGCCAGAAGTCCTGGAAGAGCCAGGAAATCATCGGAAGTGGACTCTCTAATGGGATGGTCCGCTTCTAGGGTATAAAAGAAAGAGATATAATGCCGGCCGACGTAGTCCACCAAATAAATATATGCTACAGAAACCCTGGGGAATGGGGCATCACCCTGCTTTACCAATTATTGAATAGCCTATCCAGCACCCCGGAAAGCTTGGTGACATCCCCCCACAGCGCGAGCACTAGCAAAGCAAAGCTGGGTGTCTGCTTTAAGGAATGGGGTGTGCTGAGGGTTCCTGGATGCTAGTAGAATACCCGTTCCCCATTAATTACCCCTCTCCCCCCCCACTCTGAATATTACCCCCCATCACGTCAAAACACTCCTCCACCCCACCCTCTCAAACTCACCAAATCCTTCCCCCGTAACCCTCACCCCAAACACCTCACCCCCGCTCAAAACACCTCCACCCCCGCTCAAAACACCTCCGCCCCCGCTCAAAATACCTTTACCCCCGCACAAAACCCCTCCACCCCCGCTCAAAACACCTCTGCCCCCGCTCAAAACACCTCCACCCTGCTCAAAACTCCACCCTCCCCTCCACCCCCCACCCCCCACAAAACACCTCCACCCCCGCTCAAAACACCTTCCACCCCCGCTCAAAACACCTCTGCCCCTGCTCAAAACACCCCACGTCTGTCCTAATCCCCTCTCCTCACAGAAAAACTCTGGCCCCTGTTGTTAGAAAAAGGTGCCAGCTGTGACTAACCTGTTATGTACGGAGCAAGCTCAGCTCCGGAGCTCACTCAATACTTGTGCCTCCTACCCGACAGGCAGAGGTAGGTGCCTGTGGCGATCGTCTACTACTGCCTACCCATCGTTCTGGCCCTGGTGTCTATAGGACGCATAACACTAACAGTAAGCTGCACTACTCTCTATGGGAGGTATATTACTAACCGTAACCACAGGCTGCACCGCTGTCTATGGGAGGTACAACATTAACAGTAACCACAGGCTGCACGGCTGTCAATGAGACACATAACAATAACCAAAGGCTGCACTGCTGTCAATGAGAAGCATAACAATAACAGTAACTACAGGCTGCACTGCTGTCTATGAGAAGCATAACAATAACAGTAACCACAGGCTGCACTGCTGTCAATGAGAAGCATAACAATAACAGTATCTACAGGCTGCACTCTGTTGAGTACATAACAGTAACAAGCTGCATGTGTCATGAAAAGCATAACAATAACAGTAACTAGAGGCTGCACTGCTGTCTATGACAAACATAACAATAACCAAAGGCTGAACTGCTGTCTATGGGAGCCATAACACTAAAAGTAACAAAAGCAGCATTGCTGTCTTTGGGAGGCATAGTGCTAACAGTAACCACAGGCTGTCTATGGGAGGCACAGCACTAGAAGTAAACACAGGCTGCGCTGCTGTCTATAGGAGGTATAGCACTAGCAGTAACCACAGATTGCACTGCTGTCTATGGGAGGCATTACACTAATAGTAACCACAGGCTGCACTGCTGTCTATGGGAGGCATAGCACTATCAGTAACCACAGGCTGCACTGCTGTCTATAGGAGGTAGAGCACTAACAGTAACCACAGGCTGCACTGCTGTCTATAGGAGGTAGAGCACTAACAGTAACCACAGGCTGCACTGCTGTCTATGGGAGACACAGCACTAACAGTAAAAACAGGTTAGGGTTAATATATATGTTTTTCCCTGTACTTGATTTATGATTTATAACCTTGTGTGGTGTATGATTTTAATGTTTTACTCCATTGAATCCCATTTAATTCTGGATAATATATAATCTCTTTTTAATACATTTGTTGTTGGTGTGTTTACTTTGCTGACCGTCCCCTGAGAATCTAGGTGGGAATATTGCTGTTGTTCAATATTAGTATTCTTGAATATTAATATTGTTAATAATAATTAATATTCCCACCTAAATCAAGTACAGGGAAAAACATATATATTAACCCTAACATAAACACCTTTACAAAACACACCCTGGGAAAAACACAGTAACCAGCACAGAAATTGCAAACAATTATATCACAAACTGTGAAACAAACAACAACAATAAATTCATATAAGGAGATCTATGAGTATATCTACCAATCTGGAAAAGGTTCCCTCTGGACTGTCTGAGAGATTCCTAAAACACTCTTCCCAGGAGTCCCTTCAAGAGTGCCTCCCTCAGTCATCTAACTCTGGATATTTATGTCATTTTTTCCTTCTGATCTCAATTTTCCCACCATTAACAGGAAACAATCTATCGCCTTTGATCAGTTTTGGGGTAATAAATACCTCTATGTTTATTGTGTGTGTTCATCCTGATATATCTCCTGTGATCAATCCTGGGGCAATAAACACTTCTATGTTTATTGTGTCTATCCTGTTAAGAACTTTTCCCCCTGTGGGCAAATTATACAGTAGACACATGCAAATGAGGTATGGGCACTCTTCATCAATTAGCTCCCCTGATTGCATCCTATTCACCTGGCAAAATTCATTCTAAAGGAAATAAGCCTTCTGTGTCATATAAAGGCCTTTGATAACTCCAATTGTCTAAGGCAATAACCCTTCTGTGTACATCCTGCTTGATTTAACCACTTGTAATTAACTATAGAAACCATTTCCAGGCCAGTCACTGATACTTATAAATTCTCCATTTACAATTGACGATACACTATAAGTTTGATATACACATTTCCTCATAAATCACATTTACAGATTATTCACATTTATGCATATCTTACATACTCACCAACAATTTCTTTGTTTTTGGGGATACCCTCTGCCTCCAGCTTCAAGGAACTGCTATGGGGTCCAATGTGGTGCCGCCTATACCATCATTTATATTCTGCCTACTTGTTACACCACACTCTCTTTTCTATCTATTCCTCACCTAATAGTCTATGGATTATCCAGTGTACTCATGACAGTCCAGATCGCTCATGACAGGTCTGTTATGACCAAGGCCTGTTGGCCAAACTGACGGACTATGGGAACGTTCCATTAAAAGCATTATCAACTCAACTTGTTTGTATGGAGAGTAACACATCAGCAACACTTAGGTTGGTTGAACAAAAAAATTATATAAAAATGTAATGCTAATGTATAACAGGTCAGTGTAATGGCCGCCAGCAGCCTCTAGCATCGGTGATTTGCAGGATATCTGGTCATCTTGACAAATATTCTAAATCCTTCTGGGACAAAGGATATGGAGCAGAGGGATAAAAGTGAAGGATAATGAAAGAGGAAGAGGAGATGCAGTTGCAGGTGAGAGAGAGGGGTGGGGGAGATGCAGGTGAGTGAGAGGGGTGGGGGAGATGCAACTCCAGGAGAGCGAGAGGGGTGGGGAGATGCAGCTGCAGGGAGGGAGAGGGGTGGGGAGATGCAGCTGCAGGGAGGGAGAGGGGTGGGGAAGAGGCAGCTGCACGGGAGTGAGAGGCGTGGGGAGATGCAGCTGCAGGAGAGTGAGAGAGGTGGTAGAGATTCAGGTGAGTGAGATGGGTGGGGGAGCTGCAGGTGAGTGAGAAGGGTGGGGAGATGCAGCTGCAAGTGAGTGAGAGGGGTGGGGAGATGCAGCTGCAGGAGAGTGAGAGAGGTGGGAGAGATTCAGGTGAGTCAGAAGGGTGGGGGAGATGCAGCTGCAGGAGAGTGAGAGGGGTGGGAAAGAGGAAGCTGCAGGTGATTGAGAGGGGAGGGGAGATGCAGGAGAGTGAGAGGGATGGAGGAGACGTAGCTGCAGGACGGTGAGAGGGGAGAGGGAGATGTAGCTGCAGGAGAGTGAGAGAGGTGGGAGAGATTCAGGTGAGTGATAGGGGTGGGGAAGAGGCAGATGCAGGAGAGTGAGAGGGGTGGGGAGGAGGAAGCTGCAGGAGAGTGAGAGGGGAGGAAGATGCAGCTGCAGGTGAGTGAGAGGGGAGGAGGAGAGGCAGCTGCAGGTGAGTGAGAGGGGTGGGGAAGAGGCAGCTGCAGGTGATTGAGAGGGGAGGAGGAGATGCAGCTGCAGTACAGTGAGAGGGGAGGAGGAGATGCAGCTGCAGGACAGTGAGAGGGGAGGAGGAGATGCAGCTGCAGGACAGTGAGAGGGGAGGAGGAGATGCTGCTGCAGGACAGTGAGAGGGGAGGAGGAGATGCAGCTGCAGGTGATTGAGAGGGGAGGAGGAGAAGCAGCTGCAGGTGATTGAGAGGGGGGAAGATGCTGTTGCAGGAGAGTGAGAGGTGTGGGGAAGAGGCAGCTGCAGGAGAGTGAGAGGGGTGGGGAAGATGTAGCCCCAGGTGAGTGAGAGGGGAGGAGGAGATGCAGATGCAGGACGGACAGTGAGAGTAGAGGAGGAGATGCAGCTGCAGGTGATTGAGAGGGAAGGAGGAGAAGCAGCTGCAGGTGATTGAGGGGGTGAAGATGCAGCTGCAGGAGAGTAAGAGGGGTGGGGTAGATGCAGCTGCAGGAGAGTGAGAGGGAAGAAACAGGTGTACTTGCAGGAGAGTGAGAGGGGAATAGGAGATGAAGCTGCAGCAGAGTGAGAGGAAGAAGGAGGTGCAGCTGCAAAAGAGTGACAGGAGTAAAGATGAAACTGAAGGAAGAGGGAAGAAAGAGGTGAACCTGCAGGAGAGTGAGAAGGGAGGGGAGAAGCAGCTGCAGGACAGTGAGAGGGGAGGAGGAGAAGCAGCTGCAGGACAGTGAGAGTGGAGGAGGAGATGCAGCTGCAGGAGAATGAGAGGGGAAGATGCAGCTGCAGGACAGTGAGAGGGGAGGAGGAGATGCAGCTGCAGGAGAATAAGAGGGGAAGATGCAGCTGCAGGACAGTGAGAGGGAGGAGGAGATGCAGGACAGTGAGAGGGGAGTAGGAGATGCAGCTGCAGGAGAATAAGAGGGGAAGATGCAGCTGCAGGACAGTCAGAGGGGAGGAGGAGATGCAGGACAGTGAGAGGGGAGGAGGAGATGCAGCTGCAGGAGAATTAGAGGGGAAGATGCAGCTGCAGGACAGTGAGAGGGGAGAAGGAGATGCAGGACAGTCAGAGGGGAGGAGGAGATGCGGCGCTCACATCAGACCATGTGGAGCTGGAGAGAAGAAGTTGTCTTCGGCTGAAGCTTCTCCTTAATGTAGAAAACTATTTTCCACAAATCCTTGTTATTAACAATCCCAGAGCCGATCTCTGCAGCTCATTGCTCGTCTCCTCTACAGGATATTCGAGGTCAATGTCAGCTCTGGAGGCTCTACTCTGGTGAACGCAGCCAGAAAAGTCCTTAGAAACAGGTCAAGATGAATCACAATGCGAGGCCGGAGATAAAGAGAAATTCCCTTCTCATGACTCATGGTGGTCACCACCGGGATGGGGGGAGAGGAATCCTGTGGGAAGTAAGGAGAGGATATTTCATGAAAGGGGAAGCACTGCGGGATTAAGAAATCGTAAAATGAAAGTGGGAAGCACTGGGGGTGGGGGTTGGGTACCATACTAAAGGGGAAAATTTTCACTGCGGAAGAGATTAAGTAAACTGGGGTGTTTAAGGGGGAGAGACCATCATGAGGGGGGTGAAGTCAAACCAGGAGATTTAGAGGGGGGGGTATAGCCCAGGATAAAGGAGTCATGATTGGGAAATTTTTGGGGGGAAGGTTTAAGTCAGGAAGTGGGAAAAGGGGCACTGCCAAGGAATACGAGGTGAAATAAGGAAAGGGGGAAAATACTGGGGTGAAAGAGGGGGAAAACTGCAGATTTGTGATGCCGGGGGGAGGGGAACCACACTGAGGGGGGGAATCACTCCCGGGAAAAAAACCAAATCACTGAGGGTGAAGGCCGGGATGGGGTCCAGAATGAGGGGAAGTCCCACCGGAAGAGGAGTCACTGAGGGGGGAAGTCCTGCGGGATAGGAAACCAGTCACTAGGGGGAAGTCACTGGGGGAGAGGACCAGAGGGGAAAAGGGGGAAATAGTCACCAAGGGGGAGGGGGACCCATAAAGGGGGAAGAAATGCGGATGGGGGACCTTACGAGGGGTTTGGTACTCCATTGGGGTACCATCCTTGTTTTTAAACCCCACCACCGGATAGTTTTCCTTCCGATTGGTAAATCACTGCCGGGTTTTTACCAAAGTACTGAGTGGTGAACCCACGCCGGAAAAGGGGTTTCCCCTCATGATTGGGGTTCACACCGGATGAGGTTCCCATTAAAGATGGGTGATAGTCCCCGGATGAGTTCCCCCAGTCACTGTGTGGGATATCATCCCGGGATGGTTTTCCCATCACATGGGGTGAAGTCCTGCCCGGGATGGGGTTCCAGTCATGAAGTGGTAAAATCCCCTCCGGATGGGGTTTCCCCCAGTCACTGATTGGTGATGTCACCTCCAGATAAATTCCCCAGTCATGATGTGGTGATAACACCCGGGATGGGCCATTCATTATGTGTGTAGTCACCCCGGGGATGAGGTTCAAGTCAGATTGGGATAGTCATCCCCGGATGAGGTTCCCAGTCACAAATGGTATAGTCACTCCCGGGGATGAGGTTCCCATCACGATTGGGTTTCACCCCGGGGATAGGTTACCAGTCATGAGGGGTTAAAGCACTCCCGGATGATTACCATCACTGATGGGGTATAGAACTCCCGGGGATGAGTTCCCATCACTGATGTGGTGATAGTCCTGCGGGATGATTTCCCATCACTGATGTTTTAAAGTCACCCCGGGGGGGTTTTACCAGTCACTGATGTGGTGATAGTCACTGCCGGGATGAGGTTCCCAGTCACTGATGTGGTGATAGTCACTGCCGGGATGAGGTTACCAGTCACTGATGTGGTGATAGTCACTGCCGGGATGAGGTTACCAGTCACTGATGTGGTGATGTCCCCGGGGGGGGTTCCAGTCATGATGTGGTGATAGTACCCGGGATGGGTTCCCAGTCACTGATTGGTGATAGTCAATGCCGGGATGAGGTTCCGTAAAGATTGTTTTAGCACCCGGGGAATGGGGTTTACCATCACTGATGGGGTGAAGTCCACTGCCGGGGGGGGTTTTCCACCCATTGATGTGGTGATAGTCATTTTGCCGGATAGGTTTCCATCAATGATGGGTATGTCATCCGGGGATGGGGTTTCCCATAAATGATTGGGATATCACTCCCCCGGAAGGTTCCCGTCAATGATGGGGTGAAGTCACCCCCATGTTTACCAGTCACTGATGTGGTGATAGTCACTGCCGGGATGAGGTTACTACTGATGTGGTGATAGTCACTCGGGATGAGGTTACCAGTCACTGATGTGATAGTCACTCCGGATGGTTTCCCAGTCATGATGTGGGATAGTCACAGGGATGAGTTCCAAAATGATGTGGTGATAGTCACTGCCGGGATGAGAATAAATGATTGGGGATAGCCCTCCGGGGAAGGTTTTCCCACCCTGATGTGGGATATCACTGCCGGATGGGGTTCCCATAAAAGGGATGTGGTGATATCACCCCCCGGGGATGAGGTTCCCATTCATTTGGTTTGGGTATAGTCACCCCGGGGATGGGGTTTTCCAGTCCTGATGGGTATAGTCCCTCCGGGTGGGGTTTTCCAGTCATGATGTGGTGATATCACCCCGGATGAGGTACCATCATGATGGGTGAAGCACTCCCGGTGATTTTTACCTTCACTGATTGGTGATAGTCACGCGGGGGGGTTCCAGTCATAGGGTATAGTAAACGCCAGGGGGAGGTTACCAGTCACTGATGTGGTGATAGTCACTGCCGGGATGAGGTTACCAGTCACTGATGTGGTGATAGTCACTGCCGGGATGAGGTTACCAGTCACTGATGTGGTGATAGTCACTGCCGGGATGAGGTTACCAGTCACTGATGTGGTGATAGTCACTGCCAGGATGAGGTTCCAGCCCCGATTGGTGTAGTCCTGCCGGATGAGGTTCCCTCATGATGTGGTGATAGTCACTGCCGGGATGAGGTTACCAGTCACTGATGTGGTGATAGTCACTGCCGGGATGAGGTTACCAGTCACTGATGTGGTGATAGTCACTGCCGGGATGAGGTTCCCAGTCAATGATGTGGTGATAGTCACTGCCGGGATGAGGTTCCCAGTAAAAGATGTGGTGAATAAAGGGGGGATGAGGTTCCCACTGAGTGGTGATAGTCACGCCGGGAGGGTTTTCCAGTCTCTGTTGTGATAGTCACTGCCGGGTGATTAACCAGTCACGAGTAAGTCACTGCCGGAAAGAGGTTCCCAGTCAATGTGGTGATATCACGCCGGGATGAGGTTCCAGTAAATATGTGGTGAAAGTCACTCCGGGATGGGGTTTCCCCAGTAAAATGATGTGGTGATATCACCCCGGGGATGGGGTTTCCCCAGTAAATATTGGTGATATCACTGCCGGATGAGGGCCCAGTAAAATGATGTGGTGAATTCCCCGCGGGATGGGGTTACCGGGTCACGATGTGTGATAGTCACCCCCGGGGATGGGGTTGCAGTACTAGGGTGATATCACCCGGGATGAGGTTCCAGTCCTGAGTGGTGATAGTCCCACCGGGAAGGTTCCCAGTCTTTGATGGGTATAGTCACTGCCAGGTGAGATACCGCACTGAGGGGTGTAGTACTCTGGGATAGGTTACCAGTCACTGATGTGTGATTCATGCCAGGGGGGGGGTTTACCAGTCATGATTGGGATAGTCACCCCCGGAGGGGGTTCCCATCACTGATGTGGTGATAGCACTCCAGGATGAAGGTTACCATACTGATGTGGGTTAGTCACTGCCGGATGATTTTACCAGTCCTATGTGGGATAGCACGCCAGGATGAGGTTACCAGTCACTGATGTGGGTTTATCACGCCGGGATGGGTTACCAGTCCCAAATTGGTGATAGTCACTGTGGTTTGGGGTTTTCCCATCATGATGTGGGAAGTCACGCCGGGATGGGGTTTCCCCCATTCAAGATTGGTGATAGTCACTGCCGGGATGAGGTTCCCAGTCAATGATTGGGGTAAAAGGTCACTGGGGGGATGAGGTTCCCCATTCAAGATTTGGTGATAGCCCACCCCCGGGGAGAGGTTACCATCACTATGTGGTGAAACATGCCGGGATGAGGTTACCAGTCACTGATGTGGTGATAGCCCCATTCGGGATGTTACCATTCCTGATTTGGTGATAGTCACTGCCGGGATGAGGTTACCAGTCACTGATGTGGTGATAGTCACTGCCGGGATGAGGTTACCAGTCACTGATGTGGTGATAGTCACCACCGGGATGAGGTTACCAGTCACTGATGTGGTGATAGTCACTGCCAGGATGAGGTTACCAGTCACTGATGTGGTGATAGTCACTGCCGGGATGAGGTTACCAGTCACTGATGTGGTGATAGTCACTGCCGGGATGAGGTTACCAGTCACTGATGTGGTGATAGTCACTGCCGGGATGAGGTTACCAGTCACTGATGTGGTGATAGTCACTGCCAGGATGAGGTTCCCAGCCGGGATTGGGATATCCTCCCGGAGGTTACCAGTCACGATTGGTAAATTCCCTGCCAGGATGAGGTTTACCAGTCACTGATGGGGTGTAGTCCTGCCGGGATGAGTTACCACCCTGAGTGGTGATAGTCCCCCGCCGGGGGAAGGTTACCAGTCACTGATGGTTTTAACCCCCGGGGATGAGGTTCCCAGTCACTTTTTGGGGGATATCACCCGGGGAGTTCCCCAGCACTGAGGTTTGATAGTCAGGGGGGGGATCCAGTAAATGTTTGGGGTGATAGCACGCCGGATGGGTTTACCAGTCACTGATGTGGTATACCCCTCCGGTCAGTTCCAGCCACTGATGTGGTGATATTACCCCGGGGGGGTTACCAGTCATGAGGTGGTGATAGCATGCGGGATGATTACCACATGATGTGGTGTATCCTGCCGGAGGGTTTCCAGTCATGATGGGGTGAAGCACTGCCGGGATGGGTTCCCCAGTCACGGGTGTGGTGAAAGTCAACTGGGGATGAGGTTACCAGTCACTGAGGGGTGAAGTCACTGCCAGGAAGGTTAACAGTCCAGATGTGTGTTTAGTGTTGAGCGATTGCGTTGGCTTGAGATCGACGATAGTCGATAGCGGGGTGGGCCCGCTTTTATAAGGTTTTCGATAGTGAGCATCATTATGAGCGATTACCTTTTAAATCTTTGGGAGCCAACAACATTTCTTATTACACCCAAACGGGGTTTGGGAAGCTAAAATTTAACATCCACAAAGAAAATGGATACGTGCAAATCTTAGGCAACACACTTGGGTTTATAAAAGTCACAGAAAAAAGTCACAGACCATTACTATCCCTTCTTGTACCCGCAGACCAAAAACCCCATGACCCAAATTTAAAAAAAGTGCCAAAGGAGTTTTTTAACCACATTTTTTGAACTGGGCATGAAAATCCTTGTCCCCGGAACCAGATAGCCCCCAAAAACCCGCGACCCCCACTTAAAAAGTCCAGAAAAAGGGGTCTTTCAACACCATTTTAGGGTTTAACTGGGCATTACTAACCTGTCCCGGGGGCCCAGCATGACCCCGGCCCGGGGTTTTCAGTGGGGGGCGGTGAAAGCCCCGGGTGGCGTCCGTCACTATTAACAGCAGTTTAAAATGCCCCGATGAAAGCAGCAACAAAATGTCGGCTGAACAGAGTGGAAGCGGGAAAGGGGAGAACTCCACCCTTCCTCTGTACCGTCAAACCTGGGGGGGCTTCCCCCCCGAAAGGGGTGGACCAATTAGCTTCACGAAATACTGGGGGTTAACGCTCCTGTTACACCCAGGTGCCCTTTTGCTTGGCATTTTTTTCTCATTTTACTCAACGGGGCTGGAGGGAAAGGCTCTTACTTTTTTCTCTGCCTTTCCCATACCCGTCCTCGAAAACCTACATCTGGTCAAAGTTTTCCCGTACCCCCTTGTACAATTCGGGAATTTTTTTTCCCCTATTTTGTACATCAAGTTTTTTAGAGTTTAAATTTTAGAAAAACACATTTTTAAATAAGGGAAACCCACCATGTCTTGTTTTTTCTTTTTTTCATTGTATTAAATGGGTTTTCTCAATACAGGGGTTGATAGCTATTTAAAGATCTTTCAAAAACAAGTCATTTTGGGAAATTGCCTTAACATGTCCACCTATTCCCTTTTTCTGACAGCACCCTCACCCCTTTAGCACCTTTTACAATTTTGAAAACAAATGTCGGTTAAAACAAAACATTTTTAGAATAGGACCGTTTGTATAGCTGCATTCACAGCAAAATGCCCCCAAAATTTAAAGATGACCCCTTAAGCCACTTTGGACAAGTGAAGAACAAATGTCTGTTAGAAACAACATTTTTTTTGAATGGACCTGTAGTATAGCGCATGTACAGCAAAATGCCCCCAAAAATTCAAAACATGACCCTTAACCACTTTGGGCAATTTTGAAGAACAAAAGTTTTTAGAAACAACATTTTTTAGAATAGGACCTGTATAAGCTGCATGTCAAGCAAAATGCCCCCCAAAAATTCCTAACATACCCAGAGCCCCTTTTGACAAAATTTTGAAAACAAATTTTATTTAAAAAAACTTTTTTAAATAACCCGTAGTATGCTGCATTCAAAGCAAAATGCCCCCAAAAAAATTTAAAGCAGACCCTTGGCCACTTTGGGAATTTTGAAGAACAAAAGTCGTTAAAACAACATTTTTTTTTTTAATGGACCTTGTATTGTGCATTTTAAAGCACCCGACCCAAAAAAAATAAAAAGCCCTTTTCACCCCTGTTTAAAAATTGAGGGAAAAGCCCCTTAAACCACTTTCTGTTCCCAAAAGGACCCCTATTTTTGCTGTATCCACACAAAATGCCCCAAAAAATTATAAAATGATTCTCAGCCCCCGTTTTAAAAATTGGAGGAAAATGCCCCTTAGAAAAACATTTTTGTTCAAAGGACATGGGAAAAGCTGTAAATACAACCCCAAAAAAAAAAAATTATACCTCTTTAGACCACTATTAAAAAAGTTTAGGGAAAAATCCACTTTGAAGCCACTTTCTGTTCCAAAACCTAATTTGCTTTATCCCAGCAACAACCTCAAAACCTTTGCAAAGGAAAACTTCTTAAGAAAAAAGAAAAAAATCGGTGTTGCGAAAGCGCTTTGCCCTAA
>JAODAL010039180.1:0-38291 GCA_025379985.1 Phyllomedusa bahiana
CGAAAGAGGGGCATACAGGTAGGAAAGACTACAATAAAATTATCCAGGGCGTTTAAGAGGACACCGCTACAATGTAAAACATAGTAAAACTCGTCCATAGTCTTCCCAGACACTGTTTTGATATTCAAATAGCAATGAATTAGAATTGGTTATACAGCCCATTGAATATATCCCCAAAGGGGAATAGATCCAAACAAAATAAAGAAATTGAGTAGCCCGGAGATGTATCGGATTTATAAATTAAAACACTAAAACCACACGGATTGAACGAAATTTTTGAATCCGTGCTGTAAAAAATGTTTTTTTTTTTTTTTGGAGCCTGGTTAATTATTGATTAATCTGATAAAATATATATTTTTTATTACCCTTTTAGTTTTATTTTTATTACCCTTTTATTTTTTATCATTGGTGAAATTACAGTTTTAAAGAGTAATGTTTTTTAAATAGTATTTTAAACAGTTTATATAGTTCTATGATACACGTTTTATGAATGAATTTTTATGAATGGAAATTTTTACTTTTAATGAATAATCTTAATCAATGGACTAGTGAGTAGTAAACTAATTGATGAGTTTTGTTATAATTAACATGCAGATTGAATCTATTATCTAATCGGTTTTAATTAGTGTTTAGATGAGAAATGTATATAAAGTTGTTTGAATTGAGCAGTTGATACATCTGAGGAAGCGAGTGTTTAACTTGCGAAACGCGTAATGTACATTTATAATAAACTATTATCTCTTAGATAGTTTTTATTCCCTTGAGCGCTCTATCACATTTCCATTTGTCCCAGAGAACTTTTTAGTTATTTGGGATATCCGTTTGCGGGTGTGTTTCCTTGGAGTCCCGTGTGCCCATCGAAGGCTGGGAATTTTGGAGCAGTCTCAAACAACCAGAACCACCGCATGGAGGTGACACAAGCGACCAAGCGTGCTGTACCGTAATTTTAACAGCTGCAATAGGTGAGCACTTAACCTCCACTGTTTATTTTAGAGTGGTACGTTACTTTTAAGATCTCAGCTGCGCTTTTTTTTTTTTTTTTATTTTTCCAGTTTATTGTGCACTTGGGGATCTTTTTCTTTCCTGAGTACCTCAGGGAGAGAATTTCTCTACAGTGCACATATTTCTTATGCAAACAGAGCCCATAGCAACCAGAGCTCATAGCAACACAAGCCCACTGTAACCGAAGCCCAGAGCAACCAGAGCCCATAGAAACCAATCAGCGCCAATAGTAACCAGGGCGCATAGCCACCAATCAGAGCCCACAGCAATCAGAACTCATAGAAACAATCCGAGCCCATAGCAACCAATCAGACCCCATAGCCACCAACCAGAGCCCATAGCCACCAATCAGAGCTCATAGCCACCAATCAGAGTCCATAGCAACCAATCAGAGCTCATAGCCACCAATCAGATCTCATAGCAACCAATCAGAGCCCATAGCCACCAATCAAGCCCATAGCAACCAATCAGAGCCCATAGCCACTAATCAGAGCCCATAGCAACCAATCAGAGCCCATAGCAACCAATCAGAGCCCATAGCCACTAATCAGAGTCCATAGCAACCAATCAGAGCCCATAGCAACCAATCAGAGCCCATTAACCAATCAGAGCTTTGATGTGAGTAATGTAACATGTCCGAGATTTATGATAGTTGTTTGAAAATGCAAATAAAATATGTTAAAAAAAAACAAAACAATCAGAGCTCATAACAACCAATCAGAGCCCATAGCCGCCAATCAGAGCCCATAGCAACCAATCAGAGCTCCCAATCAGAGCCCATGGCAACCAATCAGAACTCATTGCAGTGGGATGGGGGTGGAGTTCGGGTGGGGCAGGGTGGCAGTGGAGCTGTTACCGCGCACGAGGCGATGGAGGTGGGTTGGTGCAGGGCGGTGGTTCAGCTGTTGTGGTATGTGGCAGAGTTTGGGTGGTGCGTTTTGGCAGTGAAGTTCGGGTGGGGCGGTGGTGGAGCTGTTGTGCGCGGAGCTGGAGTGGTGCGGGCTGTTGTGTGTGGCGGCAGTGGTGTTGGGGTAGTGTGGGGTGGCGGTGTAGCTGTTGGTGCGCAGCGGCAGTGGAGTTATTGTGGTTCAGGGCAGCGGTGAAACACTTGTGGTGTGCAGAGGAGGAGCTGTTCTGGTGCGGGTGACTTAGCCACACCTGAGGTGGCGTTCATCGAGTATGTTGCGTGCTACCCTGGCATTGACGCAGCTGGTGCATGGGAATATGTTGCAGGCCCAGGCTGACCAGAATCGGTAGTATGACCAGAACGTTTGTGAGAGGACCTACCAGGTGGGTCAGAAAGTGTGGATTCTAGTCTCTGTACCACAGGACAAGCTTCAGGCAGCCTGCGAAGGCCCATACCTTGTGCACCACTCAACACCGTGACTTACCTGGTCACCCCAGACCACAACTGGGGAAGGCCTTGCACAAAAACATGATGAAGGCGTGTCATGCCCTTCCAGTGTGCAACCTGCCAGAGGAAGGAGAGATGGAGACCCTCCTGGATATGCTCGCCCCGGTCAGGGCGGGTGGATCCATAGAGGATGCGGGGGTTTGCGGACAGCTCCTGGAGGATCAACGGTCCCAGCTGTAGGCAACTCTCCACCCCTTACCGGTGTTGTTCACCAACGTGCCCAGAAGGACAGAATCAGCCGTCCATCACGTGGACACTGGGGATCAGCCTCCAATCCAGCGTTCAGCATATCAGATCTCCCCCGAAGTGCAGCAGCACATGCGCAAGGACATTGACAAGATGCTGAAGCTGGGGGTCATCCAGGCATCCAACATTGCCTGGGCCTCGCCCATAGTCCTCGTCCCCAAGAAGGATCGGACCACCCGGTTCTGCGTAGACTACAGGGGGCTCAATGCTGTCACAATTTAGTAATGAGTGAAAGTACACTTCTTGCAAGTTTAGAAGTAGAAGCCCTACATAGTAACATTATTATTATTATTATTATTTATTTTAAAGCGCCATTGATTCCAGGGCGCTGTACATTCAAAGGGGTTACATACATAACATAAGTCAAACGAGTACAATGATAAGTGATGAATGACAATTGGCACGACAGAGGGAGAGAGGACCCTACCCGCGAGGGCTTACAATCTACAAACATTAGACATGACCTGGGCCTGAAGGCAATCAAGTATTTTTTGAATACAAGAGGTACGTGATTTATGGAACATAATGATTTCGTTTTACAGCTATTGGATTTTGTTTTGACACATAACTATTTTTTGCTTGATGGCACTTTTTATCACCAGATAAAGGGAGCAGCCATGGGCACAGTTTGTGCGCCAAGCTTTGCTAATTTATTTTTAGGTTGGTGGGAGGATGTTATTGTTTTTTCTGAACACTTTCAAATATTCACAGATTGGATTTTATTTTGGGGCGCTTTATTGATGACATTGATTTTTTGGGACAGTAGTGAAGAATTATTTAAGGATTTTGTATCTAGACTCAATAATAATGAAATTGGGATGAAATCTAAATTTGAAATTCATCGGGAGAAAATTTATTTTTTTGGATCTCCAAATTGTATTGGATGAAAACAAGCAGATTCAGACAAAAATATTTCGGAAAAATACGGCTACCAATAGTTTGTTACACTTTTCTAGCTGGCATCTACCTTCCCTAAAGAAGGGGATTCCCATAGGCCAATTTTTTAGGGCTCGTAGGAACTGCTCTACACTAGAGGCTTTCCATCAAGAATGTATGAACTTAAATGCACGATTTCAGGCAAGAGGTTATCCAAAAAAATTTTGAGGAAGGCTTTTAATAGGGCTTTGACTAGTGACAGGACATTAATCAGTAAACAAAAGAAGGAGGGAAAAACTTATTTAATTCGCTTTATAGGTACCTTTGATAATAGTGTAGTGGATGGGAGCAAAGGTTATATATGTGTGATCCTTTGTGTCTCTATTGTAATGTATTAATCAGTATGATACCTCACATGTCTTTATATATTGTTCGTAAAAGCTGCCTGTATAACCATACACTTTTTAATGTGTTTGCAGATGGTCGCATATATAATCTGCTTGTAAAGGATAACTGTTATAGAATGTAATATGTATAATGTCTATTCCACTCACAAGATGGCGTCTGTGTTCAGACACACCCTGATATGCCAAAATGGCTGCCCAGCTTAGATGTTTTTCTTCTCTCTAACAAAGAGAGGAGGGTCATTTAAAATGTAGATAAGAAGAGCTAATTAGGAGGGTGGATGTTGCTTAAGGAATGTAAACACCCCCCATCTGTTAAAACCTTGAGTGTGTGTAATAAATTGGGGAGAACTCTTTTGTCTGAGAAAGTGTCAGGCTGTGAATTCTCTGGCACGTGCCAGTTAATATACTGATTTGGTTTCCTGCTGGAAAGTAGAGCCCTTTTGTGGTTCCATCTACAACAATAGAGCTAATGAAATGAGCGGCATACTTAGAAGACATTGGCACATTCTAAAAGCAGATCCGGTATTCTCTGAGGTGATTCCTAAATATCCTAGTGTCACTTATAGAAGAGGAAAAAATCTTAGGGATGAATTGGTGCATAGTCACTTTGAGGGAGATAGCAAGAAAACATGGTTACAGTCTCCGGTGGTAGGCTCATGTCCCTGTGGTTACAGTCTCCGGTGGTAGGCTCATATCCCTGTGGTTACAGTCTCCGGTGGTAGGCTCATGTCCCTGTGGTTACAGTCTCCGGTGGTAGGCTCATGTCCCTGTGGTTACAGTCCCCGGTGGTAGGCTCATATCCCTGTGGTTACAGTCACCGGTGGTAGGCTCATATCCCTGTGGTTACAGTCTCCGGTGGTAGGCTCATATCCTTATGGTTACAGTCTCCAGTGGTAGGCTCATATCCCTGTGGTTACAGTCTCCGGTGGTAGGCTCATATCCCTGTGGTTACAGTCTCCGGTGGTAGGCTCATATCCCTGTGGTTACAGTCTCCGGTGGTAGGCTCATATCCCTGTGGTTATAGTCCCTGGTGGTAGGCTCATATCCCTGTGGTTACAGTCCCCGGTGGTAGGCTCATATCCCTGTGGTTACAGTCCCCGGTGGTAGGCTCATATCCCTGTGGTTACAGTCTCCGGTGGTAGGCTCATATCCCTGTGGTTACAGTCCCCGGTGGTAGGCTCATATCCCTGTGGTTACAGTCCCCGGTGGTAGGCTCATATCCCTGTGGTTACAGTCCCCGGTGGTAGGCTCATATCCCTGTGGTTACAGTCCCCGGTGGTAGGCTCATATCCCTGTGGTTACAGTCCCCGGTGGTAGGCTCATATCCCTGCGGCAACTGCTCACTTTGTCCATTTATATGGAAAACTAAAGAATTTGTTAACCCCACTGTAGTATAATGTTGTACCATGTTAGCCATAGAAAGTAGTAGAAGAGTAAAGATATCAGGCGATACCTTTTAGGCCTCGTTCACACGGCTTATTCTGACGCGGATTGGCGCCGTACTGCGCGCCGGATTTGCGCTGCAGTACGCGCCCAATCCGCGTCAGCAATTACGGTAATCCACTGCTCTCATAGAGAACAGTGGAATCCGTCCGCTCCTCCCCGCTCGCGAAATCCGCCGCGGGGGGAGAAAGTGACATGCACATTTACGGCGCGTACGCGCCGTAGATAATGCATTGTCTATGGGCCGCTCCGGCCCTGCCCCCGTCCCGCCCCTTATTCACGGCGGATTTGTGAGCTCAATACGGCTCACAAATCCGTCGGGAATAAGCCGAGTGAACACGGCCTTAGAGGTAACTGAGTATATTTGATGGTGAGCTTACAAGAGTACTAGCTCCCTTCTTCAGACATGATGTTAACATGTCTGAAGAAGAGAGCTAGTACTCTCGAAAGCTCACCATCAAATATACTCAGCCTCAAAAAGGTATCACCTGATTTCTTCACTCTTCTACTACTTAATCCCAATGATAAGAGAATATTTGAGAAAAGACAATTCATCAATTGCAAAACCAGAGGGGTGATTTATGGGGCTATGTGTACCTGCCCCAAGATCTATGTGGGAAAAACCATACAGGAGTTTCTTCGTCGGTTCTCTAAACATTTGAGTACTGTTAAAACTATGCCTCCCACACAGCCAGCCAGTATCTTCTCTACTCTGCACTGAAGAGGGACAAAAATCCCGAAACAGCGTTGTCTGTAGATGAGAGATACTGGCTTGGCTAAAAAATCCTTTTTTGCTTTCTCAAGACTCGGTGGGTCAAAAGCAAATTGAGGATTTGTTACAACCAACAGAGGCGCTGTGGGCTTCTCAGCCCCTTTCCCATAATGCTTTGTGATATGCAGATGCTAAGTAGAGGGCGAAAAGGCAAAACAAAAACTCTACAAGCCGTTCGTTCGGTGCTCTCCTTAAGGAGAGATCTTCCCTTATTAAAACTAAAGGTGACACTCCCGCAGCGAGACACATTTTGGAAGTACATAATGGTGAAATTTGGGGGTTTTTCTTTTGTGAAAAAAACTTCCCCGGCCCCAAGGCTAAGATCAAGGTAGAGCTGTTCTTTTTAAAAATTGATCTACATTTCCGGGGAAATTTTTACGAAAATACCCGCTGCCCTCGCTACAATGCAGGAGGCGGGGGGAAAACCCTTTTTAGGGTTTTTACCCATTCAATTAGAGGGAAAAAGAAGGAAGCCCTTAAGGCCCTCCCGTTTCCGGAAAAACCCCAGGGCCCAAAATTGGGCCCCCTATCTATACTTTTAAAATCTATTTAAATATTTTGAAACCCCCCCCCCTATCTGCAACTCTAAAACCATTTCTGGGAGGGGCTTCCATTCCCAATTTCCCTTCCCCATTCCTTTTATAACTTTTTCCACAAACCAGGAAGGGACCCCCCGGGCAATGCCCATTACCCGCCCAAATTTCGTTGCTCAACTCTGACCTGAAGACTATTTCCAAAATCCTGGCCAAAAGACGAACCACTTGGCTCCCCCAAATGATACCAAAAGGGGCCCAAGGGGGGGAATTTTGTCCCCCTTTCCCCGGCAGGGGGGGAAAATAAAAACCAAAAGGGGCACTATTTTAAACCCAGTGGAGCTGTTAAAAACCCCCAAGCCCAGCAAGGGCCTTTACTCCCAGCCTAATGCTGAGAAAGGCCTTTTATAGGGTGCAGTTTCCGCTCCCTTTTTTAGGCTCCCCCTGCGAAAACGGGTTCTCCCTTTGGGCCCTTCCCCGGGCGGCCCGTCAGAGGGTTTAACTCCTCTCCCTCGGGGTTTCCAATTAAACCCCCTCACTATAAACTCCCATACCTTTGGAATTAAAAAGGGACTTTGACCCGGGGTGCCCCTCTCCCCAAATCCTCTTTGCGTTTGTGCAACAAACCCCTTGCAGCGGGAATTAGGGCACAAAACCCGATATCAAGGGGATAAAGAAATTAAAGGGGTAAGGGGGTTTAAATTTTCCCCCTTTGCGGACGAATTTTGTTTTACCCTGACTGATTTTTAAAACCCCCACGTTTCCTTCCCTTCATGCACTTTTTGTCGAATTTTGGGGCCCCCCCTCGGGAAAATAAGATTTAACACCTCAAAGACAAGGGGCCCCCCCAATCAACATCCCCCTGAAGGTTTTTATCCTCCCTCAAAAATAATTACTCCCCACAAAATTGGGAAACCCCAACACTCAAAAACCTGGGCCCTCCAGAATAAAAAGGACCAAAAATCCCCCCCACTATAGCGCTAATTTTCCCCCCCCCCCCTTTTTTAAAAAATTGAAAAATACCCCTCTCTAGGTGGCACCCGCCTCCCCCTCCCTCTTCTAGGGAGAATTAACTCGGTCAAAATGGGCCATCTTTCCAAAAAACCCCCTACCCCATTCGAGACTCTCCCCGGGAGCGGTCCCCCTGGGGGGGGGGTGAGCTAAAGCCCCCATACGGCAGCATCCCCAAGATTCCGGGGGGCCCAGGGCAAACAAGGGGAGCCAAAAATTTTAGGGTGGCCAGTAAAGG
This sequence comes from Phyllomedusa bahiana, assembly GCA_025379985.1. NCBI lineage: Eukaryota > Metazoa > Chordata > Amphibia > Anura > Hylidae > Phyllomedusa > Phyllomedusa bahiana. The sequence goes on from JAODAL010039180.1 coordinate 7,943, forward strand.
CGGCTGGGGTTTGGCTTCCTAATAACCTCAACTAAATATTGGGGGCCACCCCCTTGCGTTGGGATCCCACTTGGGTCATTCCTTCCGAGCAAAAACCAATGGAAAGGAAAATAAAAAAAGCTTGGGTTGCAAACCCAAATTTACCCCCAAAAAACTTCCCATGGCATTCGAACCCTCCCCTCACTGGGGTAAAATATTGGGGCCAAACAAGTTTAACGCACAGAAAATGGAATCATGCAGGGCCCAGATTTTATTTTGCTTCCAAAGCTTCACCCATGGCTTCCTTTTTTTTGGCCCCACCCCTTTTTTCCCTGCTGGCTCATCTTTGGAAATTTTTGGGGAAGACCATTGGGGTGGGGCAATTTAGTTATTCCGGTTTGTTTGGGTGTGGGTAGGGGAAAGGAGAAAAGGAGGCCTGTTTCCCTTTTGACATCCTTCAGAGGGGCTATAATCTCCCTTTAGGGGGACCCCATTTTCCCTTTCCTTTCCCGATAACTCACCTCATTTTCCCCCCATTTGGGTTTTGGGACATCTACCTCTCTCATCCCGACCCTCCCCTTCCGAGCAACTTTGTAAAAACGGGGGCCAAAAGGGAAATAAGGGTCTCATTTCCCACGACTAAATCCATTTCCCCTCCGACCCGCCCTCCTGAGGAAACCCCCCACCACACAAATACAAGGCCAAGGGGGAAAAACTACTTTAGGGAAAATACCCTTCCCCCTCATGGGAGGTAAACTGGAAAAGCGGCGGCGAAATCCCCCAGTATGTATCCAAACAAAAAGAAAAATCTATACAAAAATACTTAATTTCTTTTGGGTACCATACACCAAAGGTTTCCCGAAAAAATGGAACCCCCAGCTCCCATCGGTATGCTGGGATGTTTGGGTCCTCAATTTGGGTTAAACCCGCCGGGATATTTTTGGGGTTGCCCCCCTTAAAATTTAACCCTTTTGGGCACAGGTCAGGGACTTAAAAGGCCCGATGTTTTTGGGTGGGAGATCCCCCTTGGAAACCCCCTCACCTATTTACTGAGTGGGGCCGGGCAAAGGGTTTTAATCTAAACAGGATTTCCAAACTTAAAGTTACATATCCTTTCAGGAGCCAAAAGGTTTCCTAATTTTAGGTAGAAAGGGACAGAAACCCGCGCCAAAACCCAAATAAGGGGAAACCTGTCAAAGGCTCAAAAAAAACGTGGCGAAAGGAGTTTCCAAAACTGCCCCCCCCTTTCCCTGACAAAATTTGGGTTCTTTTGGGTAAAATTTGGGCCACAAGGGAAAATGCCCCCAGCCTTTTTTGGAAACCCTCTTTGAAACCGAACCCCTCCCTTTTTTCCACCCCCCCCCCACTACACCCTTCACCCCTTTTGTCCCATGTTTCCGGGGTCTATATGGGTTTTATGCTGTTTCTTTTTGGGTGAAGGGGGAAAGTCTTTTTATCCCATGGCCCTTTAAAGAGTAACCATGTTTAAACCTTGTCTAATTTTTGCAAAATCTCAATGTTATTTCGTTTAGGGTTTTATTGCCAAAATGTTTTAAACCCCCCTGATTCACACATGCCCTTTTACGGTAAATAAAATTTTTTCAGGGCCAAAAATTAACACCGTTGTTTTACTTTTTTTGTACAATAATTGAAAAATTAAAAAAAATTTTTCAATTAAAAAAAAAAAAAAAAAGAATTTGATCTACAGCTTAAAGGATCTGAACCCCGAGCGAAAAACAAGGCGGAATAAAACCCCCTTTTTTCCAAAGGGTTCCCCAGGAAAAAACTTCCAAAAGACCCCGCAGAAGAAGGAGGAGACGACGAAAAGCAAACCCCGAAGGGCTAAACCCCTGCATCGTGGAGGGGGAGGAACCCCCGGGGGTTTTTTAGGACGCCCCCCCCCACTTTTTTTGGGTTCCCCCCTTTTTTTTTCCCGGGGGAGGAAACCCCCTTTGGGTTCAAGGACACCCATTTCTTCCAGGAGACCCCCTTGCTTGAGGATTCCCCCCCCCCCCTTTCCAGAGGAAAACCCCCTTAAATTGGGGTTTGAGGGTCCCCAAGAAGAACCCGGGCTTTTTTTCTTTCTTTCCCCCCCCGATTCCCGGGGACCCCTTCCCCCCCTTCGGGTGAAAGGGCTTTTCTTACGCCCCCCCTTGTTTTCCCGCTGCAGAAAAAAGTTTCCCCCCCCGGGGGAATCCTGCCCCCCCCTCGATTAAAGGGGTTGGGGGGACCCTGCCCCCCGGCATAACCCCCCCCAGAAAGGGAAACCCTTTTTTTGCTTGTTTCCCCTTTTAGTCCTTTTTTTCTGAGGATCCATGGCTCTTGCAAGGCCTCCCAAAAAGGCCCGGGGGAACCCAGACGGGCCTGAGCCGAAGCCCAAACAGCCCCCACCTCCCCCCCGGACCTTTCCGGCCCCCGACAAAGGGCCCCCAACCCCCCCCAACCCCCATGGTAAATCACGTGCGGCTCCCCTTTCAACCCGGTCCCTCCATCTTGCCTCCCTTTAAACCTCTCAGGCAAAGGTTTACCCGAAACCCCAGCCACGGGGGGGCCCTTTTTTTTCCCAAACTGGAACCGTGGGTGAGGCAGACGGGGCGCTGAAAATTCGAGAAGATGGAAAGGTTTGGGCACCGAAATTTTCTTCGGAAAAGTGGGGTTTTGTAAAAAGAAAATATTTGGGCCAGGCTTCAGTCGGGCCCGAAACCCTTTAAGGGCCCAAAACTTTTGTTACCCACCTGCCCTTTTTTTTACGTAACCCTTTTGCTTCCCTCAGCGCTTGCAGAAAGGGACTTTGGGGGGCCGGGGGAAAACCGCCGTCCCCGATTTGCCGTTTTTTTCCCCCGTTTTGTGGGGAGCTGCCCCCCTGAAAAAAAGAGGAAAGGGATAACTGTCTCCTTTCGTAACCCCCCAAAAAAAATACCCAAAACCAAAGATACTACCCCCTTTTTTTCCCCCCCCGCGGTACTTTTTAAAAAGGTGAGGGAAACCCAAACCCCGATCCTCAACGGGGAAGGGGGTTTTTGGGGCAGGCAGATGGCTGTGCTGTGCGGCTAACAAAGGGCAGGGGACTCCGGGGACGGGGCCCTGCACTTTGCCCCCAGTTTTAAAATTTTGGGGTTTTTCTTCTGGGGGATTAATTTTTCTTTTCCCGACCCGACCGCAGACATTAGGAGGGGGCGGTTTGGGAGGGGCAATAAAACTAAAAGGGCCCGCAAGGAGACTTTCCCCGCCAAAACTTCCTGGTCACGGGGGCCCCCAACCAACAAAAATTGCCCCCCCGCAAAATCCGTAACCCTGCCGGGCTAGTCCCTCACCGTTACAGGGAAATTTTCCGGGAAAAGGGAAAAGGGCTTGGGCCCAAAGGGGAAAGGGGACAAAACCCCGGCAGAAACCGGGCCGGGAACCGGCCCCCCGCCAAGGGGTTCGCCGGCCCCCCCCGCCCAGCCCAAGAACACCCGGTAAGGAGGGGGGGAAAAAAGGCCCCCACCCCCCCCGAACCCCGGCCCCCCCCGGAAAGGGCAATTTTTTTCACCCCCCCACCCCCCATCTCCCCAGGTATCCCCCCCCGCCTCCCCCCTCTCCTCCTCCCCCCCCTCCCCCCGTGGCTAAGGCCCCTCCAGCCCCTACCGGGGTCCCCCCCCCTCCCTGGGGGAATTTTCCCCCCCCCCTTTCTGCCCCCAGGTAACGCAGTGAAGAAAAAAGCTGCAGAGGAGGCGTCGCCCGCCCCCTTCCCGGGAAACCAACAAAAAAACTTTTTGGGTTCGGAGCAACTCCCCCCGACCAAAGTCGATAAAAAGAGAAACAAATTTTGGGGCAAGAAGGGGGAAACTCCCCCCAAGGGCGACGGGGGGGGAGGGGAGCCCCCTTCGGACCTAATCAGGGCCCTGAAGCACGTTTCCTAACACGGAAAAACCCCCCTGGAAAGGGCCCTTCATTTTAAAGGCCCCCCTAAGAAAAGGCCAGTATTTTTATGCAAAAGAGACCCCCCCGAAATGGGTTTCAAAAACGGGTAAGGTGGAAAAGTATGGTCTAAAACCCTTTTCCTTTTCTCCAATAACAAAAGGCTAATTTTTTTCAATCTTTTGCATAAATGGGGGAGGAGCAAATAGAGAAAAGGGCCAAAAATGCCAGACAGTATTAAAAAATTTGGGTTTCCACCGTTTAGCTGATGTTTTACTTTTTAAAAGGGGGTTTCTTTGGTGTCGTGGGGGGACTTTTACCCCCCATCCCCGTAAAGGGCCCCTTTGGGGGCCAAAGGTTTCCCTTTCCTTCTGGGCCCGGGGGGTGGCGACTGCAAGTCCGCAAAGGGGTTTTGGGCCCTCTTGTTTTAGGGGGACGGTTCACGGGTTTACTCGGTCCGGGGAGCTTGCTGCGTCAGGGTTCTTGGGCGTGGACGGGACCCCGGGGCCGGGGAAAACCGGGTTCGGCATCGACGTGTACGCCCCCCCCCGGGGCAAAGGGGCCACCCCCTGGAGGCCCTTTTCCAGGTACTGCGGGCCCCAGCTTGCTACCACCAACGGGGGGGGATTGGCCGGGGGATTTCAACTGTCCTATAGAGGCGGGCGGCCCGGATTTCTGGGCACCCCCCCTCTAAACGGAAGTCCTTTTCCCAAAATGCTTTTAAAAGATGACAAAAGAGGGTTTTCCTTTAGTTTAAAGTAGTGGGCTTTTATGGGGCCAAAAAGGGGTCCGGAACAATTTGTTTGGGGCCGGCCCCCCGGCCTTTTCACGCTCAGGATCCCGGGTTTGGGCTTCCGCCCGAGAGCATCAGGCAGGGTTTTGGGGTTTCCCATGGCCCCGTTCTTCTCCGACCCAAAAGGGCCATTCAGTTCCAGGGGCGTCCTAGGCAACGGCTTCCCCCCCCGGGCCCGGGCCTGGAAGCGAACTTTCTCCCTGTTGGCTAAAGGGAAAGAAAAGGCTCGAGGAAACTTAAAAAAACGGGCTACCCGGGGGAATTTACAAGGGATTTTTCTCTAAACCTCCCCCCGGGCCCCATTGGGGGGAGGTTTTTGAAGGGGATTTTTCGAAGTTTTTTTCCCGGCGAAAGGCCGCCAGCAAAAAACGTCGAAAGGAAGAGGGCCTTCAGAGCGATGCAACGAGAGCTGCGTTTTCCCTGCAGGACCTCCAGCGGGGGCCGGGCCGGGGCGTCGGGGAAAGGGGCTTGGGGGAGACCAAGAAGGGCCCCAAAAGGCACTTTTTGAGGGGGAAAACCCCGGGAAATCCCTTTCGCTCCCCAAGGGGGGAAAAACCCAAGAAAGGGGAGAAGTGTAACTCTTTTTTTTTCAGGAAAATCCAAGCCAAGCCCCCACACAACTCTGAACCCCAGCTGAGAGATGGGGACCGGGAAAGTGAAAACGGGTTTAAGGGGAGGGTTATTTTTGGGGCTTTTTCGGACTTCTATCGGGAAACCTCCAAAGCCCCCCAAAAACCCACAATGACGAAAATAGCGGACAAGGGTTTCCCGGCAGGGATCACTTTAAAACTCTTGTACCCCAGGGGCTCCCGCCCCCGAATGCCCCCCCACGGTAGAGGAGCTGTTCTCTGGGCCCCCAAATCCTTTAGAACCGGGAGGCGCCGGGGAGCGACGGGGCCCCCCCAGCCGAACTTTCTTTGGGCTGGGGGACCTGATCATCCCCCACCTGCGGGGTCATACCGGGGAGGGCGGGGGAGGGCAAATGCCTCCCCGCTGAGAGAGGGGAAGATAACCATTTTGTTTTTAAAACGCAAGAGAGAGAGGTGCGACTCAAGAAAAAATGGCGCCCCCCATTTTTTCCCCGCTTAACGCGAATAAAAGATCCTGGGAAAAGGGAATGGCCCAAACCCGGTTAAAATCTGTCATCGGATGGGTCCCAAAAAACCCGGGCCCAACCCGCGGGCCTTTCCCCGGGCGCAGGGTCGCGGGTAGGGCTCCCCCTCTGGTTTAGGGGAAAAACGGTCCAACTAAAATCTTTAAGGGCCCCCGCCAAAAACCCCCCCGGGCCCCGGTCAGTCTGGATCAAGGGGAAGGCCTTTCCCCCCCGCGTCTCCCACTCTTTAAAAGGGTAAGGCTTTGGGGCAAGCTTGGTTTCCCGGTGATATGTTCCTGCTCTTTTAAATTAAACCATGTATTGGGGCATTTTCAGCTCGGTCTAGTGAAAAGGCTGGAAACTGACCCCTTCCCCATCTTTTCCGGGGGCAGACAAGGCTGTCCTCTTTCACCTCTCCTTTTGTGTGTTGCATAGAACTCTTCGCTGAAGCTATCCGCCAGAATGGAGAGATCAGAGGGATCACCGCACCGGGACTCGGACGCTACGAAGTCAAGTGCTCGCTCTACATGGACGACGTGACGGTCTTCTGCGCCGACCAGCGGTCGGTGACGGCGCTCGTCCAGACCTGCGAGGAGTTCGGCAAGGCTTCAGGTGCAAAGGTCAACTGCGGGAAGTCGGAAGCCATGATCTTCGGAAATTGGCAGCCGTCTTCCCCCGCCCCTTTTCCCTTTTCAGTGCAACCGGATTTCATCAAGATCCTGGGAGTCTGGTTCGGCAAAGAAGGAGCGGCCCTAAAGTCTTGGCAGGAGCGCTTGTTAAAGGTCAATCAACGGTTCGTCTTTGGAGTCTCAGGAGGCTCACCCTAGAAGGTAAAGCATTGGTTTCTGCGTAACGAGATCCTGCCGGTCCTTCTCTAACACCGCGCAGCCTGGCCCCCCCTCGCCACCGTGTGTCGGCCATTACCAGGGCCGTGTTCTACTTCATCTGGGGCTCGAAGATGGATTGAGTCAAGCGGAGCCTTCTCTACAAGGATCCTCTCAAGGTGGGAAAGGCATCCCGGATATCCCCACCTTGCTGAGGCTTTCTTTGTTTGCGATTGCATCCGCTGCACCATCGTCCAGAAGAGCGGCTCTGCGGCAGATCCGTTTCCCGCTTTTTTCTCCTGCCCCTTTGGCGTGGCCTGGGTGGATCAGTGGATAGCTCCTTCCCTTACAACTGGGAAACGCCCTTGGTTCTATTTAGACGTCACCCGTTTTCGTGAGGGAGCACCATCTGGAGGGGTTGAAGCCCGATTTGTGGAAATCCAAGGTAATCCACAAGCTCATCAGAGCCAAAGACACGCTGGAGACTATCCCCGATTTTCCGGGGCGACACCGCTCCAACGGTTTGGAAATTGGTTTCTTCTTGCAGGATCACCAACGAACACAAGGACATGTCGTGGATGGCTATCCAGGGGTCTGCCCCTCCGTCCTTCATGCATGCCCGGAACCTGAGTAAAACGCGGTATTGCCCGCGGTGTCCTTTTGTGGAGGAGACCGCACTCCATCTTTTCAGGGGAAAGCCCTTTGCTCAGCGTTGTTGGATTCGCTACAGGACGAACTTAAGGACTCCGTACCCAGGAAACATATAAAGCACACGTCCGTGCTTTATGGGCTGTTTCCTGGGTACACACAGTTGCAGCCATCCAGGAGGCCTGGCGCCTTATGAACTGCTTTAAGGACGCTCTATGGATCTCCAGGAACCGCCTTACCCTGCACAGAGAGAAGATGTCGGTGCAAGACTGTCAGCAGCTAATTCACAGCCAGCTCAGAGACTATAACATAGTTTCATAGTTTCATAGTTTGTAAGGCTAAAAAAAGACAAGTCGTCCATCTAGTTCAGCCTGTTGTGCTAAGGTGTTGATCCAGAGGAAGGCAAAAACCCCCAATGAGGTAGAAGCCAATTGTCCTCAATTTAGGGAAAAATTCCTTCCTGACTCCAATCTGGCAATCACAAAAATTCCTGGATCAATGACCCCTCTCCTGAATCCTAGTCACTATAACTGTTTAATTATTACGCTCCAGAAATGCATCCAAACCTTTTGAATCGGTTATTGAATTCACCATGACAGTCCCTCTGGCAGAGAATCCATAGTCTCACTGCTCTTACAGTAAAGAATCCTTTCTATGTTTATGTAGAAACTTTCGTTCTCAAGACGTAAGGATGCCCCCTTGTTCTAGATACAGCCCTGTGTATAAATAAATCTTGGAGAGATCTCTATATTGACCTTTGATGTATTTAAACATATTATGTCCCCCCGAAGCCTTCTTTTCTCTAAACTAAATAACCCTAATCTTGCTAATCTTTCTGGGTACTGTAGTCCACCCAGTCCTTTTATTATTTTTGTTGCCCGCCTATTGTACCTGTTAAGCTCTACAATTCTTTCCCTGTCAGGGGTGCCAAAAAATTCACAATATTCCTTTTGGGTTTAAACCAGTGCTTGTATAATGGAAAAATTTCTCTATGTACATCTTCCCCCTTTTAATCCCCCCCCAATGACCCTTTTTGTTTGGCGCTGCTCCCTGACACTCTGCTACAATTATTTTACTGTCCACCGGGTTCCCAAAGCCCTTCCCATGTCATTTTTCCCCTTGTTTTTCCTTTTAAACATTAATTATGAAATGGTTTTTTTTCCTTCCCCATGTGCATAAAACTGCATTTTCAGTGTTAAACCATCTCCATTTCCCTCCCGGGCCCTCCAATTTATCCAGATCCCTTTGTAATAAATAACCTCTATTGTGTTGTACTTTACAGAGTTTAGATCTTGAAAAGATCGAGATTCTACGTAAATCCCGGTAAGATCAAAATGAAAATTTAAAAAAGGGTAGGGCCCAATACGCCCTTTGGGGTACCCCACTAGTAACAGGGCCCATCTGAGATGTACCGTTAATTACTCCCTTTGTTTTCATCATGAGCCAGTTGCTACCCACTTGCACACTTTTTCCCCCCCTCCCAATTCTCATTTTTTACCAACCTTTTATGGGGCCCGATCAAATCTTTAGAAAAATCTAGATATTGACAACCAGTGCCTCACCCCCCTCCACTAGCACTGACTTCCTCATAGAAAAATGAATTAGTCTGACAGACCGATCCTTTCCCTGAACCTGCTGGAAGGGTTATACTACGGGTTATCATCCTGTAGACGCAGGGGGACGACATCTTAATGCTTATTTGTTATTGCTTATTTTTAATAAATTGGCCTTTCCCATAACCCTCTTTCCCCCACTTGGGGTTTTTTGCATATCATTTTTAATAAAAATTCGGGCCCCTGTGTATTTCCACCCCTCCCTCCTGCATATCCTACCCCTTTTCCCCCCTAAACCTTTTTCCCCCACAGGGGTTTAAAAAATTTTACAGTACTTGCGTTTTTTTCAATAAAATATGTTATAGTAAAAAGTGTACTATTGCAAGCTGGTATAATATGAAAAGATTAGCAGGGATTACATAAGTCCCTATGGTAGGGAAAATGGATCGTATAATTGTATTTTTATGTATTGGTATTGAATTGAAATTGTAGTTTGCTTTATTTTGTGAATGTAATTTATTCCCGACTGGTCCGGATGTTGTAGTATTTTGACGATTTGGTTGCAAAAAAATTTATTCAATCAAAAAAATCTGGTTTAAAAAGCTAGGGGAAAAAAAAGAGCGATTTGGATTGGTTGTATTGCGGAAGGGCAAAAGGATAAATGACTCAATACATTGAACTCCAAAGGCCTAAATGAGGGCTTTTCATTTTCAGCATTTATTTAATCCTGCTGATTCCCTATATAATTTTTGAGGAAAAATAATATATGACTATAAAAGCACCAGAGTTCACATCATTGTCCTCGCTTTCCAAGTGTTTTGTGATGATGATAAGTATTAATCACATGAGGCCACAGATTCTATTTAGTTAATTGGGACTTTTTTTTTTATTTTTTATTGATTGCATGAAGAGTTTGTTAGCAACTAAATCGTTTAAAACATACACATACCTAGTCACGAGATGCAGCTTGGGAACAAATTTCCATCTATTTCTGCATACATTTATTATTCCTATCGACTATGTAAATGGTATACCTATGCAAATACAATAGAGCATGACTGTACTAGCATTTATGTACATTTCTACTGTAACGTTAATAACCAGGTAACTAGCTGAGACCTATAAAAAGGAAAAGGTAGTGGGGAAAGTGGGAGGTGCATCTGCGGGAGGGAGGGGATTTCATAAGGCCCAAAGCTTTATTAAAATTATTATTAAAATGAATATGCACAATAGACACAGAGGGGAAAAGGCTTATGGGAAGGGACAAAGATAGCAGTGTGCCGCATAATGTAGGACCTAATCTGCTTAGTCCGTTCTAGGAGAGCCGCGCAGACGCAGTAATGTGAGAGAAGTTGGGTGGAAGTCCGTCACAGGGCAGAAATGTCCAACGCAACGGAGATGGCGAAATTGCCTGAGGAATGTTGGTTATGGTATTAATATGCATGGAGGAGACAAAGGGGTGTGTTTTGAAAAGGGGGAATGGGTATTTTTGAATCTCTGGTGGCTAATTGGTGAGCACCTGAATAGGGTGTGTACCTAAGACCAAATGAAAGGAAATGAACTAGACCACATGGAACCGGACCTCTATTCTCTGATAAAGCCAGTTAGCTGGTGAAACATGTTGGCCGAGGCTAAGTACCTGACTGTCATGGATCTGAGCCAGGGGCAGTTTCCCCTGATCTGTGAGGAACGGGAACATTCTGCCTTTTTCACCCTATTTGGACTGTACGAGTCCACCGTCATACCGTTCAGCATGAAGAATGCTCCTGACATTTTTCAGCAGATGGTCAACACGCTGCTCAGCGGACTTGAAGGGTATGCGGCCGTGTACCTGCATGACATAGCCAATTTCATGTCTACCTGGGAGGATCAGTTCTAGCATCTGACGAAGGTGATCGGCCAAATCTGACAGGCAGCCTTCACCATCAACACCCTGTTTTGTAGCCTGGTGCTCCAACAGTACCACTTCGCCAATGGAAGGGCTGAGACCATGGCAACGCCGACGGGTTGTTCCGACAGGGGGAGGGGTAGAGCAGGCGCACGGGAGAACACCAAGAGGTGCTGCCTCCTAGCGCCCTGTAAAAGGGGAGGTGTAACTTCACCTAAGCTCCTCCACTGCGCAACATTTCATTGAAGCACCAAATTAAACAAAAGGTAAATTCCCTCAATTTAGATGCAAGGCCTGTCAGCTCCCAATCCACATAGGGAGGTGGCCCCAGAAGGGAGTCTGAGCCTCAAAGGTTCCTCACTAATGTTGTTAGCACCAGGGCCAGAGCGGACATGTTTTGAGAGGCTGAGCATCAGAAGAGATGTAGCAGACACCTGGTGATCGTGCATCACAGGCCCACCCCAGTTTTATGTTTTTAACCCCTTTCTGACAGTGGGCGTACCAGTCTGTCCTAGCAGAAAGTGCGTTCCCGCAAAGGGACGTACCAGCACATCCTGGAGATCGTGCAGGTGTATGAGTGAGCCCCGCATGATCGTGACATGGGACCAGCGGTATATTACTGCTGACCTCATGCCTCATCACCTGTGGCCGGAGTGAGTTCCATCCACGGGTGATTAACCCCTTAGCTGCAGCAATCTATTACAATCACCACAACTAAGCCGCAGGCAGAAGAAGGGAGCTTCCAGGCAGCCCAGGGAGTGAAAGAAACTCTTCCGGGCTGTCTCTGACGTCACCATGCCCCGCAATGCATTGTGGGGTGTGGTGATTGACAGTCGCCATGGAGACCAATATACAGCAGCAATGCTGTGTACTGATCTGTGTTGTAGCAGTGATCTGAAGTTAAAACACAAACATGAAAAACAAAATAAAAACACATATACTGCCCTGTTCCCCTTTACAAATATTTGATATCTCCGCCTGTGTAACGACCTGTCCTATAAATATGTCACATTCATTATCCCGCCTGGTGAACGCCGTAAAACAAAACAAACAGTTGAGATTTTTGTTCATCCCATAGCACATAAAATGGAATAAAAAGCGATCAAAAACTCATATAAACTGCAAAATGGTACCAATTAAAACGTCGGTTCATCCTGCAAAAAAAAAGCCTTTACACAGCTCAGTACACAGTACACAGAAAAATAAAAAAAGTTATGGCTCTCAGAAGACAGCGATGCATAAATATGGATATCGCCGTAATCATATCGACCTACAGAGTAAAACTAACTAGCTGTTAAAAATAAAAAAACACTACTAGGATTGCAGTATTTTCATCCCGCAGAAAACAATACCCTACACAACTTCGTAGACAGAAAAATAAAAAAGTTATGGCTCTCAGACTTTATTGAATAAAAGTGTTTTTATTCTGTAAAAGCAGTAAAACATTTTAAAAAATACAAATTGTGTATCGCTATATGTATCAACCTGCTGAGTAAAACGAGTTTGTCATTCAACATACAAAATAAAAAACACTGACAGTGTTGCTGTATTTTGTTCAAAACGCCACACAAAAACCTTAATAAAAAGTGATCAAAGCGTCATATGAAGCCTATAATGGTATCAAAAAAACATCAACTCATCCCATAATCAGCTCCGTTTACATCAAAATAAAAAAGTTCTTGCTCTCAGACTAGGAAGACATAAAAACACAATTTTTTATAAATGCATTTCTATTGTGTAAAAGTAATAAAGCATAAAAAACATATACAACTTCTATCCTTGTAATTGTAGCGACCGCGAGTAATGTTATCTGTCACTTATCCAGCACCTCGAATGCTGTAAAATTGAAACCCAAAAAAATGGTTGAACTGCATGTTTTCCCCCCATTTTCATGGCCCAATGCTAAAAAAACCAGGGGAACACCTGTGCACTAAAAATGCACAATACGCCCATAGATGAGATCCATGAGGGGTGTTGAATTCGAAATCGGGTGACTTCTGGATGGTTTCACCTGTTTTGATACTTTGGGGGATTTGCAAATGTGACTCGGCCCCCACCAATCTCTGCGTTCCTGAAGCCAAATAAGCTCCCTCCCTTGTGCGCCCTGCCATGCGCCCAAACAGCAGTTTACACCCATCTATAGGGTATTGCTGAACTTCTAAGAAATTGAGTAACAAAATTTGGGGGCTTTTTTTCCAGGATTCTTCTAAAAATTAAACATTTTCAGCTAAAATTGCAGATTGTTGGAAAAAAATATTTTTTTCATTTTCACCATTTAACGCTAAAAAGATATGTGAAACCCCTGTGGGGTCGATATATTCACTGCAGCACTGTATAGATTCCGTAAGGGGTGTAGTTTCTTTTTAGGGAAATTTATTACATTTTAGCACCTTAGGGCGTTCACAAACCTTGAATAGAGAGTAAGGAAAATCATATTGAAAATGAGACCCCAGAGTTCAGTAGGTGCTCCTCCTACTTTGAGGATTGTAGTTGAGCCAAATAGCGCACTAGGGCCACAGATGGGAGATCTCTGAAAACGGTGGAATCTGGAGAATCGATATTAAGTTGCATTTCCCAGATCACATCTACTGTGTTCCTGTGAATAACGAATAAAAACTAAAAATCTGCAAAAAAAAAGTTTCATTTTGAAATTTCACCCCTAATTTCTGTGAAACACCTGATGGGTTAATAAACTTCCTAAACACTATTATAAATACTTTAAAGGGGTTGTCTCGCTACAATGATTGGGTTTTAATTAAAAGATCTTTAAAAAACAAGCAGCTTTGCAATATATGTTCATTACAAATGTCCTACTGATTTTGAGTTAGCCCTGTTAGTAGGAGTGCATCAGCTTCTCAAATTTCTATAGCAGGCCGACCTGTTGATCCTTATCTTACTGGCTGTCAGGTCTGAATGACTCATCACCTTTGAAGACAGGTCGGAGCAGAGAGCCCCTCCCACGCAGAATGCTTCTGTAGTGGAGGGAGGGGGGAGGGAGGACTCTGGCTTCTATGTCTGTGCTGCCTGGATTAACCCTGTGTGTGCCTGCTTCCTCCTGCTCTCTACACAGATTGAGCAGAGATTAGGCTGATCAATAGATGTGACAGCAGTGACCCTGTGTGTTACTATAATCATGATGTCTGTGGAGCTGTAACTATAATAATACTATACAGATTGTGAACAGTTCATGCTGTGCTGTACTAGGGACACATCCTGAGTAACACTTTGCAGCTTCCCTGCCTCTGTTCTGAGAGGGTTTGTTTGTTGTTGCTGGAGATGTGGAGATATGTAAGCTAAGCAGATGGTATAGGAACACTTGCAGCCCCTCTGTTCTGCTATTAGCAATCATAGACCTCTCTAGGCAGGCACACACAGGGTTAACTCTGGCAGCAATCCATCCTGCTGTATAGAAGTTACGGGCGGATAGCTGCCTGTGTGCTGAGGGGAGCTGGGAAGAGGGAGGGGGGAAGAGGCAGAGAAGCTAGCACGCCCCTCAATTCAACTCCCATTCACAGACAGAGGCTGACAGCTATTAATGAGCCACCTCCTGTAAGGGTTCGGTTTCGTAGATGGAGTCATTTATGGGGTATCTAACATACAGGCCCCATAAAGCCTCCTCAGAACTGGACTGGTCCCCGAAAAAATGTATATTGCAAATTTTCTTGAAAATGTGAATAATTACTACGAAATTTCTATGCCCGCTCATGTTGTGAAAAAAATAAAAAATGATGCCAACCTACAGTAGACATACGGGAGATGCTAGTTAAACTATTTGTAATAACTGTGTAATTTTTCACAATATTTTGATATTTTTTCACAAATAAGGATTATTTGGACCAACATTTCTTACTAACTTAAAGCACACTGTGCAACAAGATGTAACGGGTTGCGCCGCGGTCCGGGCCACGGACCGCGGTTGCACCCACGTTCCCCATAACTGGTCCCCGGCATGGACGGGGGGCGCCGCGGGCCGCACGGCCGGCCGCGGCGCCACCCGTTCCATCCACTCACCTGGCCTCGCTCCAGTCCGGTCCTCGTCCCCTGCCAGCCGGAATGCGCTGGTAATTACCAGCCGCTCTTCCTATATAAGTGTTGCACCCACGTCACTTCCCTGCTGGATCTACCTGGCCCCGCGCCTTAGAGAAAGCGTTCCTTATAGTGTATTCCAGCTTTACCGTGTACCAGACCTCTCGCTAAGTTTCCCGACTCCGAACCTCTGCCGCCTGCCCTGACCTTCTGCCTGTCCACGACCACGAACCATTGCCGCCTGCCCTGACTACGTTTCTCGGACTACGATTCTGTACCACGCTGCACCTCGGCCGCCATCGCAAGCAATTCACGTCAGGGGGGAAGACCTGGTAGCCTCACGCCGCAGCAAGTCCATCCCGCTTGGCGGCGGGCTCTGGTGAATACCGGGGGCTACTTAGATTCCGTTCCCTGGCGTGGCTTAACTACCATCGCTTGCGGAGGTCCAGTGGATCAACTAACCAGCCGGCACAGTTAGATCCAGCCTTGGATCCCGCCAAGGTGCCCCTGCCACGCATCGCGGTTCTTAAGACGTTGGTTGCCCAGCAGGCGCAGCAACTCGCACAACAGGCACATCAGTGGGGACAGCTCTACGCCATGATGCGTCAGCTCCTCGCATCCCAGCAACAGTCTCCACCTGCGGCCCCGTCGGTGACTCCGTCTACGTCAGCCGTTCCATTGGCTACCGTGGGACCCAAGCTTCGGCTCCCCTTACCCATCAGCTTTGCCGGGGATCCCAAGCTCTGCCGGGGTTTCATTACCCAGTGCTCTATGCACATAGAACTGATGGCGGATCAGTTTCCCTCGGAGAGGTCTAAGGTAGCCTTCGTGGTGACCCCTCTACCCGGGGAAAGGGCCCCCTGGCTTGGGCGACTCCCTTGGGACGGAACGACCGGACTGTGGATTACGACCTTTCCCCAGGAATTCCGCACGGTTTTCGGGAGCCGGCGCGTGCTTCCTCTGCGGGAAAAACCGCCCTTTGAGCCTTCGTCAGGGGATCCTCCGTGGAGACTATGGGTACAGTTCTGTCCCCCCGGCTTCGGAGCTCACGGGGAAAAGATGCCCCCCTGTGCCACTTTAAAAAAAGGCCCCTGTCCACCCGGGTAAAGGACGTTTTGGGCAGCAAGAGACCTCCCGTCCTCCGAGTGAACTAACCCTGTTTAAAAACTGGATTGATAAAAGGTTCGCAGGAGGGGAGGAGCTGCGTCGGGAAAGAGACTATGCCGCCCGTCGGGGTTTTACCTGGCCCGGTTTTTCCCAGCATCCCCATTGTGTCAGGACGCTCAGCGAGGGGGGAGGGGGACCCACTGGTCACCGCTGGAGTTGGGAACCTAGCGGGGAAGGAGTCTAAGGGGCCCTTGTCTTCCCCCGGAGCCCCCCGCAAGGCAGGCGGGCTTTGCTGCGGGAACCCCCCAGGTGCTCCCCCCGAGCAGGCCCAGCGGTGCAGCCGAAGCCGGTGAGTAGGCACGGGGAAACACCGGAGCGGGTATTTGAATAGGCAGGACGGGCAAGGCAGGACTGACGGGCAGGAGAGAGCGTAGGATGGGAACGTCAGGGGAAAACCCCCCAGCAAACGAGACTAACGTTGAAACCGGGGGACCCCAAAAATTTGGGGCGCCGACGGCGGGAAAGGGGCATCCTATAAAGCCCAAACCCAAAAGGCCATAGGTGGAAAGGGAGCCCCAAATTAGGGTGCCCCTTTTAAAATCAAAGAAACTGCTCGCGCGCCCCACTAGGGGCCGGCGGGTTTTTTTTTAGTGAGGCAAAAGATACCCTGCTCAGGGCGTAGAGGGTGGATGCCCCAGGTAAGTGGGGCGCAGCGCATGCTGGGGTGGTGCGCTAGGGCGGACGCCCGGTCGCGGCACGGGAGGTGCAAGCAGCGGGAGGGCGAGGCCCCGCGCGGCGTTACAGTCCCCCCCCCCTTGGGGCCCCCTTCTTCTAGAACCCCGGAGTTTATGAAATTTGGTGAGGGGTTGGGGGCGTTGTGTTTTCTTGAGGCCCCCAGGCCCTCTCCCGGGCCCATAGCCTTCCCAAATCACGGGTAGAAATCTTGCCGAAGCTTCATGCCCGGATTTCTTTAACTTGTAGATTTTTCGGATTGGGAGGTGCGGAAACAGGAACCACTTTGCGAGAATACGATTGAAAATTCCCGGTTTTTAGGAGAGCCCAAATGAAAAAATTGGGGATGCGGAGGGAGGGGGCAAGCGGAGTTTGTAGGATCCCGGGGTTTAAATCTGCTTTAGAAGCTGAAAGGACAAGATAGCGGGGTGCAAACTTTAAACTAGGCATCGGAGGGGATGTGTTTGGGAGGGAGCCAAACTTTTTCCCCCAGGTTGGAAAGTAGGAGGCGCTCTGCCTTTTTGTCGTTTGCCCCTTTAAAACCGGGGGGCCCGCATGACACAATTTAGACGGGTGAGTAAGCCAAATTTGAGAAAAAGTCCCGTATGGTTGTTGGCAGGGGGAAACTCAGAAGGGGCAGACGTGGCAGAGGAAGACGAGGATGTTCCCCAAACCCCAAATAAAAGGGAGACTCCCCTGAGGATCACTAGTGTGGTTGTTGTAGGCGAACCCCCCCAAGGGGCAGAGGAAACCCCAAAATCGTTTGCCGGGCAGAAAAAAAATGGCGCAGGTAGTTCCCGGCCTGGTTGATCCGTTCTTGGCCATTAGACTGTGGGTGTAGCAGATGAGAAATCCATTTAATTCCCAGCAAGACCCAAAAGGGCACCCAGAAGGAGGGGGAATTGTACCCTCTATCAGAGAGATGTTAGAAGGCTCCATGCAAGGAAGATGTGCTGTATAACAATAAAGCAGTTGTGGGCAAAAGGGAAGACCTGGGGGGTGTAAAATGCCCCATTTTGGAGAATCGGTCCCCCAGCCCCAGCCCGAAACCCCTTTGGAGGGGGGGAGATCAGTCACAAAGCCATAGGTGTGGCTCCATGGTGTTTCGGGACGGGGGGGGGAACGGCAACAGTAAACCAGAGGTCAAAGGACGGAGCTCTTAACTTCGGGCCCCAATTGGGCAAGAGCCACGAAATTTTGACATCCAGTGCAGGGAGGGCCACCAGTAGTTCTGCGATGGGGCGGAGAGACTTACGATAGCCGCATGACCGGCCCAAATTTGGAGGCGTGCCCCCAGGACAGAATGCGTTTCCTCAGGGTGGGACGCACAAAGGTTTCCCAGGGGGAATTTCCCGCCCCGTGGGTGCGGCATAAAACAGGGTTCGGGGGGGTCATGTACGGGGTTTCAGATTCAGAGTCGGGGCATTTTTTCCCCGGGAAGAGCAGGGGCCCTTTAAATTTTTTTGCGGTGGCCGGAAATGGGGATGAAGTTGAAACGAGAAAAAGAATAAGGACCCCGGGCCTGTCGAGGATTCAAACGTTGTGCTGTTTGTGGTAAAGAGGTTCTTATGATCCGTATAGAGGTTACAGGATGTAAAGCGCCCCCCAGAAGATGCCGCCATTCACCAAGGCCAATTTTATCGCCAGAAATTCTTGTCCCCCAAAGGAGTAGTTTTTTCCCCGGCAAGAAGGGCTTTGAGAAAAAGACAAAGGGGCGAATTTGCCTTGGCATTCTTTTGTAGAAGCACAGCTCCCGCTCCGATGAGGGGGCGCTCAAATTCAGAAAAAGGGGCTCTCAGGGTTCGGGGGTGAAACACAGAGGCGGAGGCAAAATGCCTTTAACCGGGCAAAAGGGTCTTCAGCCTCGGGTCCATGCGAGGGGTTATGCCTTTTTTGGTGAGAGGACAATAGGAGCTTGAGCGTGGGGAAATTTTGGAATAAATTGGCGGTAATATTTTGGGGAAAACCCATGAACCGCTGGATAGCTCGAGCCCACAGGACGGGGGGCCCGTTTTAAATACGCGAAAATTTTCAGGTCCATTAGAAACCTTCAGGTTATGTACCCCCGGAAAGGTAACTGGTTGTTAAAAAAGACCTTTTTCCCTTGGGTAGAGATGGTTGCGCTAAGGCGGGGAGTACCCGCGAACATGAGCCCGATGGGGTTTTATCCCGGGGGTAATCAAGATGCGTCCAAGTAGACAAGAAAAAGTGGTAGAGAAGGTCTCGGAAGATGTCGTTTACGAATTCTTGAAATACAGGGGGGGCTTGAAGGCAAAGGGCTGACAAGATATTCATAAGCCCCTCGCGGGTGTTAAAGGCGGGCTTCCATTCCCCCCGTATACGGATAAGATTTTAAGCGCCCCGGAGATCGAGCTTGGGAAAACTGTGGCTCCCCGGATCCATCGAAGAGCTCCAAATCAACGGCAATGGGTAGCGGGGTTTTTGATAGTGATCTTATTGAGGGGTCGATGTCTATGCCGGCGCAAGGACCCCTCCTTCTTTTTCGCAAAAAAAAAGCCCGCCCTGGGGGAGATGAAGACTTGGGATTAAAGCCTTTCCGATTTTCCTTGATATACCCGTCAAAAGGCCTAGTTTCCCGGCCGGGAAAGGGGGACTCTACCCGGGGGGCTGGAAAATTTGGCTGCAGCTTATAGGACAATGTTGGGTCGGTGAGGGGGGAAATTCTTCCTGTTTCTGCAAACACGTCCGCAAATCCCCGGGAGTGGCAGGAAGACCCGATGTAGCAGGAAGGCGGAGAAGGGTAGAGGCCCACCCCAAAAGTGGAGGATGGTGCCGAAATTTTAAAATGGAGTGGGGACCGGGTGCCCCAACGAGTGACTTCGCCCGTTTCCCGTCAATGTGAGGGCTGTGGTCCCGCCCCAGGAAGCCCCCGAGGAGAGTCTGGGGAGATGGCAAGACAAGGAAAGAGTTTTTTGATGTATACTCCTTACGCAAATTAAGGGCTCGTGCGGGGCCGGATGGTCAGGAGAGGACTTCAATTCACGGAAGAAAAAGGAAGAGGCTTTTCCAAAAGGGGTCACTGGCAGCGGTACCTATCCCAAAAAAACAGGATGGATGAAGTTGCCCCCCGACCCGAGTCCACAAAGGCGGAATCGAAGGCAAGAACCGGAGGGAGGCGTTTGATGCCCTCATGGTCAATGGCGGAGAGGAAAGTTCCTTTCCCCGGTTCGCCTCTCCACGAAACCTAGGTCTGTAGTTTCCCGGCGCAGGGGGCACTCCCTAGCAGATGATCTTGGGCACCCCAGTAGAGGCAGAGTCCTTGGTTTCGCCGGGAGTCTTTTCCCCTCCCAGGTGGGGGCCTATCAACTTGCATGGGCTCATCCCCATTTGGGTGCAGGGCAGGCTGCAGGGGACGTGGGAAAACGGGTGCAAGGCGAGGGACTCCTACGGGGGCTTAATTCTCCCCTTTAAGCCCAAAATCCCTTTTACTTCTGAGAAACGGTTCGAGGGGTGGCCAAGGTGATGAGGTCGTCCCGGGTGGTGGGAGGTCACGCCCCGTAGTTCATCCTTAATCGCGGCCAACCCTCCCAGAAGGTTGCGAAAGGGCCTCGTTTTTCCCGGAAACTCGAGGATAGAGTCCCGGGAAATTTTACAGCCTACTTCCCCCTGAGGGTCACCTTGTCGGGACGAGAAGGGGAAAAGGCAGCAGAGGAGGCGTCCCCGGTCTTCAATACCCTTTCGGAAGGCGGGCAGGGAAAACGTAGATTGGTTCAGCGGATCCCACGTTCCACAGAGGTTCAACCAGGCAAGTGCTTCACCGGGAGGAGGAAATAATGGGAAAACCCCTTTTAGCCCGATCAGTGGGGAAATTGGTGTGCCAGGACCCGAATGGGATCGTGCCCTGGTTCAGGAATCCACGGCAGCCTTGGGATCCCGTAGTGGGGTGGCAGGGCAGGTGCAGGGAGAACTGCTTAATGCTGCGGGTACCGAAGCGAGAACCGGAATGGAGAAGGTGCCGGAGCCGGGGCCCCCGGTGGTTTGGGGTCGAGCCCCAAGGTTTCTGGAGCATGGGAAAAGTTGCTCTGACGGCGCCCCCGGCGGTAATTTCAGCCCCGAGGTCTTGGTCTGGTGCGGTTGATCGGGGGATCCCTGGCCAAAATTTTAGTCAGGACGTCAGCGAAACGGGGGTGGATCATGGTCACGCAGGAGTTTGGGGTAACCCCGCCGGGGACGGAGTCAAGGGGCCCCCCCCCTTGTTTCACCCGGGGGCCCGCCCCCCAAGGCGGGGGGGCTTTGCTGAGGGAATCCCCCGGTCGTACCCCCCAGCAGGACCCAGCGGTGACAGCGAAACCGGTGACGTAGGCCCCTGGACACCCCGGGGCGTGGATTGAATAGGCAGGACGGGCAAGGCAGGCTGAAGGGGGGAACAGAAAAAAACGTTTGGATGCGGAAAAAGTCAGAGGAAAAAGCCAGCAAAGCAGACTAAAGTTGTAACGCAGGGACACCAACAATTGGGCGCGCGGAGGAAGGGGCATACCTATAAAGCCCCAAATCAAAGGCCCTAGGTGGAAAGGAGCACCCAATTAGGGGCTGTCCTTTAAATTAAGAAGTGCTCGCGCGGGCCATAGTGGCCGGCCCGGGTTTGTGCAGGGGGAAGCATAGCCTGCACTGGCGTGAAGGGGGAAGCTGGTGCAGCCAGGTAAGTATGGGGCAGGCAGGGGTGGGGCTGGCTGCGCCTAGGGCCGGACGCCCGGTCCGCGGCAGGGAGGTGGCAGAGCTGGGAGCGCGAGTGACCGCGGGCTTTACACATTGCTGCCCCTCAACCCTCTGAGGGGGAACCCATGCAAGGGCCGGGGGCCCAGTTTCGGAGCGGGGGGAAACAGGCAAACTGAAAAGCATTTTCCCCCCCAAACGGCGCACCCCCAGACCTTTTCCGCAGAAGCTGTCCGCTATGTCCCCAGCCCGGGAAACGCTCAAAAACCGGGTCCGAGGAGAGGGGTCCTAGGTGCAGTTTCCCCCCCTCCAGCTATGATGCCCGTGGAGGGACTACGATGCTTGTCCGTCGTTCCGGAGTTCTGCGTTCCTGGGCTCAGGCTCTGCCGGGAACTTATCCTTCCTATTGGTAACCCGGTACCGCTACCTGTTGTCCGGTGGGAAACCTTGTTTTTCTTCGGTCAGTGGGGGGGCTCCCAGTGACCCCTCCGTACGTGACCCGGCCGGGGACACCCGTTGGGGGCGCTACTAAGGAGAAACGGGTTCCACATTTTGTCCCATGCTTTCCTCGGCGATCCCCTTGGGGGTTCCCAGGCTGCAACACACGCCCCTCACGCTCGATTTGGAAGAACTAGGTCGAAGTCGCTGCGATTGGGGAAAACCGGAAAGCAGAACCATTGCTTGGAGGTGCCACGCCCGGTGCCTTACCACTTCTCCTCCTCCGCTTGTCAAGCCCCCGTTGCAGCCTGCCGGCCGAGTACCAGGACTTTGGGGATTATTTCCTCCGAGAAAGAGGCCAATCGCTCCACCCACACTCGGCCTTACGATTGTACTTATTGACCTCCTCCCAGGAAACCAGTCCCACCCCGGGGAGGGTCTACCCGCTGTCCGTGCCAGAGGACTCAGGCCCATCGTCAGCCTACATTCGGGAGAACCTGCAGAAAAGATTACATTCGTAAGTCCTCCTTACCCAGCCGGCAGCCGTGTTTTTCTTCGTGCTGAATAAGGATGGTTTCCCTCCGTTCCGTGTATAGACTACCAGGGGTCAAATAAGATCACCGTAAAAAACCTCTACCCTCATCCACTGAGCTCAGAGCAGTTTGATGACCTGTCTCAAGGGGCTAAAGTGTTTTCCAATTTGATCTGCGAGAGCCAATAACCTCAATCAGAATTCGGGAGGGAGAACGATGGGAAACGGCGTTCAATACCCGAGATGGACATTTTGAGCACCTCGTTGATGCCTTTGGAACTCTGTTAACGCTCCAGCGTGTATTCCAAGAACTCGTCAACGATGTCTTCCGTGATCTCTTGAACACCTGCGTCATAGTGTACCTAGATGACATCCTGATTTTTTTCCCCTGAATCTTTCAGACTCACCGGCCCAGTACGCACCCAGGTTCTGCCAACATCTGCACAGACACCTACAGTACCCAAGCTGGAGAAATGTTTATCTTCCATCGGACCAACCTAACCTTTCCTCGGCTACATAGTCCTCGGCCTAAGGCCTACAGATGGACCCGGCAAAACTCTCTGCGTGCTACAATGGCCGCCGAACCCTGTCGGTCTCGGCGATACAGCGCTTCCCCTGGGCTTCGCAAATTATTACAGGCTATTTATTTCTCCAACTTCTCCACCTTGGTGCTCCTACGAGGCCTTACTAGGAAGAATTGCGACACCAGATGTTTGCCTCGCGGAGGCTGCGAAGGGCGGGCGTTTGGGTGGATCTAAAGACGGCCTTCTTCCACTGCACTGTCTGGTCCCGGCCTGAAATCCTACCGAGAGACCGTTCTCTTTGGAGGTATTGGATGCCTCTGTCCGTGGGGGCAGGGGCGGTCCTCACACAGAGAATTTCCAACGGCAAGATTCGCACCATGGTGGTTTCTTTTTTCTAAGACCTTATTCGCCGGCTTGAGACGAAACTATGCCATTCGGGGAACCGGAATTCTCTGGCCAATCAAGTTTAGCCCTAGGATGAGTGCGACATCTGCTGAGGGGGGCTCGTCACCCAAGCGACATCTTACAGATCACAAAAATTTGTTGTACCTTGAGACTGCCCACACGTCTTAACCCTCGCCAAGCCCGGTGGTCTTTTTTTTTTTCTCGTTTTGATTTCGTATACATTTCCGGCCTGCAGAGAAAAACGTCAAGGCTGAAGCCCTCTCCTCTCGGTGCCCTCGGACAATGGACCGGTGAAGAACCCGTGTCACAACACATTCATTTCCCCCGAACGTTTGGTTTTCACGTGGCTCCCGCGCAGGTCTCCAAACATTCCCTACGCAAGACTTACGGCTGCTGGCACTCAGGGAGGAAGAATTCTGGAGTGCGGGGCTAGCTCCTTTGTGGCTGGTTCATCCCCGGAGCTCGAAGTCTTATTCATTGATCTGCGCGGCCACTACTGTGGCCGAGCTCTACACAGGATTTCAAGACTTCACCCTCTCGCCTGTGTCACTGTGCTCGAACAAGGTCCCACGCCACAGGCCCGCAGGTCCTTGCATCCCGCTGCCTGTGCCGAAAATCCCTTGGACGCACATATCAATGGAGTTGTCACAGATACCTACCAGTCTCCTCTGGGATTCAGCTCATCTGGGTCGTGAACGGACCGGTTTCCAAAAATGACCCACTTTGTGCCTCTCCCTAGCCCTAGCCGTCTTGCCCCACAATTGGCTAATCTTTTCTTTCCTCCGGCATATACTTCCGCTTCATGACTGCCCTCACACATATGTCTCCAACCGCGGATGTCAAATTATGTTTCCCGATTTTTGGCGTGCATTGTGCTCCCGTCTGCAAGTCAAGTTGGACTTTTCATCGGCAATAACCACCCTCCAGTCCAATGGCAGGTGGAGAGGAGAGAACCAGATTTTCTGTGGAGAATTACCTGCGTCCTTTGTGGTCCGGACGTCAGGACAACTGGACCGAGCTGCTCCCGTTGGGCTGAATTTGCGTAATAACCATCGGACGCGGAAGCTGCCCCCGGCGTTCTCCTCCCCCGTTCTTTGTAGACTATTGGCGCCACCCCCCCGCGCACCCCCCCCCCCTACCCCTGCCTCCTGACTCGGATGTCCCCCCGCTGTCAACGACCGGTTCGGGATAAAAGGGCCACGGCGGGAGCCGATGTTCCTACTTGGGGCCCTCCCCGTAGAAGTTAAACAACAAAAGGAAAAGCCCCTCCCCCCGACTTTCTCCCTGGGGCCCAAATTTTTGGCTCCCCTCAAAAAAAAATTGGCCCTGAAGGTCCCTAGTCAAAATTTGGGGCCCTCGCTTCCTCGGACCCTTAAATTTCTTCGCAGTTGAACCCGGTGACATACAAGCTTTGTTTCCCTCCATCTCTCCGATCCAAACGCATTTTTTGTATCCCTCCTTAAGCCTCGGGTTCGAACCGGTTCTCTGGGAAGAAAGTGACCCTTTCCCCAGTACCGAATCCACTGACATTTCAGGTAAAGGACTTTTTGGCATGAAAACGGTCAGGGGGAGATTTTTTTCTTCCTCGGGATTGGAAGGGCTTCGACCCGAGAAGAGATCCGGGGAGCCAATCTAACATCCTGAATCGGGATCTCGCACCTAAAAAGGTGGGAGGCCTAAGGGGGGGGGGACGAACGGGTTGCGTGCAGTCCGGCCACGGACCGCGGTCGCACCCACTTTCCCCAAAACGGTTTTCCCCGGGGGGAAGGGGGGCGCCGCGGGCCGCACGCCACCCCGGCGCCACCCGTTCCATCCACTCACCTGGCCTCCCCCGCGTCCGGTCCTCCCCCTGCCCCCCGGAATGCGCGCCCCCTGGCGCGCGCCTCGTCCTTTTGAATTTAAAGGGGCAGGCGCGGTAATTGGGGAAATTTTCCCGGGCCCCTGTTCCATATAAGTGTTTCACCCCCGCACTTCCCGTGGATCTACGTTCCCCGACCTTTGAGAAAACGTTCCTTTTAGGATTCCCGCTTTACCGTGTACCAGACCTCCTCCTACATTTTTCCCCACTCCGAACCCGCCGCCTGCCCTGACCTTCTGCCTGTCCACGACCACGAACCATTGCCGCCTGCCCTGACCTTCTGCCTGCCCACGACTACGTTTCTCGGACTATGATTCTGTACCACGCTGCACCTCGGCCGCCATCGTAAGCAAGCCACGCCAGGGGGGACGACCTGGTAGCCTCACGCCACAGCAAGTCCATCCCGCTTTGCGGCGGGCTCTGGTGAATACCGGGGGCTACTTAGATTCCGTTCCCTGGCGTGGCTTAACTACCATCGCTTGCGGTGGTCCGGCGGATCCACTACCCAGCCGTCACACAAGAAAACAATCACTTGGATATGTAAAAGTGTCAAAAAGTTATTCCCACATAAAGTGGCACGTCAGATTTCAAAAATGGGCTCTGTCAGAAGGGTCAAAACTGGCTGCAGTGTTGACGGGGTTAAATAAGAAAATGCCAGACATGCATAGCTGCCACCCCCTCGTTTGTAGGACCCACGGGCAGGGAGAAAAGGGAAACGTACCAGGAACACAGCAGCGACCCAGTGTTTGCTACCCAGTTATAGCTTGGACCCACTTCTTATGGTACCAGGGGCACAAAACTATGGCATTGCCCTGCTGCGATATGGTCCGTTTCGTGTCTGAAACCAAAAACAGCATGGCCCGGGTGAGAGGAGTTTAGACCGTCCCAGGGGCGTGAGAAGGAGTGACCGGTGGTGTGAATGGTGTGTGATGTGGAACGTCCCAGTATGATTAAAAATCTGAGCCCACATGGGCCCATCGTCGATCTTCATTTGGAAAGAGGGTTATGCCAAACGTACCCATAGCTTCCAGAACGTGCCGGCTGCATTCACTCACCCCCAGCATAAGCCGACCTAAGGTAATTAGACACATCTCCCTACTTCTTTTTGTACCCATATTCTATTCAGATTTACACCTCTGACCTCGCCCACAAGGCGATTCAATTTATAAACTTTGATCCTCAGTGGGTCTGTTGTCTTGATCGCTCCGATCCCACGTATCCGTTTTTCTCAGTTTCTAATATATCACTCCCTGGCCTTGCTATGAGTCTTAACGGATCAGGCTTATAACTAACGAGGAACTGCAGGCAGTCTACCGTCCTGGTGGAGTACTGTTTCACCGGTTCGGGTGAACATATCGCTGCCATTCAGGGTTGTGGGCGAGTAGGGTATTCTCTCGCACTCCCTGGGTCTTCTTGTGCCCGTGTAGACAGGCGTTAACTGTATAACTATATCCAGCTGACCTTGTGCAATGAATACGAGCTGATGCCTGAAACGCATCTGCCGGAAAATGAGTGGTGCTGGAATTACTAATGAATTTTAATGAATACTTAAATAAGACAAGTTTTTATTTAAAATAATTTTGCACGTTATTATGCTGGAATAAAATCTACACAATGTACCATGTTCTGGCGGTATTACTGGTGATAATGTGTCTTTTTCTGGCGGTTTTATTCACTGCTGATATGTTTCATGTTGTCACGGATGTAGGTGGATTTACTAGACCACCGCAAGTGATGGTATAAGCCACGCCAGGGAGCAGAGTCTAAGTAGCCCCCGCTATTCACCAGTGCTGGACTTACCAGGTCGCTACCCCTGACGTGATTTGCTTGTGATGGCAGCCAAAGTGCAGCATGGCACAGAATCATTAGATAGAGGTGTAGTCGGGGACTGGCAATGTT
The DNA here is from genome assembly GCA_025379985.1 of Phyllomedusa bahiana. Classification (NCBI taxonomy): domain Eukaryota; kingdom Metazoa; phylum Chordata; class Amphibia; order Anura; family Hylidae; genus Phyllomedusa; species Phyllomedusa bahiana. The sequence goes on from JAODAL010039180.1 coordinate 34,816, forward strand.
GGTCAGGGCAGGCGGCAGGCAATGTGGTCAGGAAACAATAACAAGAAGAACTGGTTCACAGATAAGGCAAAAACTCTCTCCAACACTGTCTCCAGAACACACTAAGAGGCACCAATAGTCTGGGAGAGAGAGTAGGAAGAGTCAGCAAGATAGAGGGTCTGCGCCCGGCAATTAGCCAATTACTGGCATAACAGGAGAGGGAAGCAGGAGCGAGGCTGGGTAAATATGGGGCTGCAATGACCAGAGCAAGGCGGGGGCGACCGTGGCCCGGAGCGGGAGTTGCACCATGCTCCGTGCAGTATCCTCCCCTTAGTTCTCCCCCTCCAACAAAACTTATGGAGAAGGTCAGGGGTAAGATTGGACTCGGGCTCCCAGGAAGGGCCTGAACACATTCCAGTCAATAAGAAAGAATTGCTTCCCCCTCACCAACTTTTCAGCAAGGACCTCTTCGAAGACATCATCTGCATTGGCCACAGGAGATGGCGACATTGAATTTTGGGAGAAGCAAATAAGAACAAGAGGCTTGAGTAGGGAGACATGGAAGGAGTTCGGGATACATAGCGGAGGAGGAAGACGGAGCTTGTAGGACACTGGATTAAGATGCTTGATGACTTCAAACGGTCCCAGATTTCTTGGGCCCACCATGACACCGGGAACCTTTAGCCAGACACATCTGGCCGAGAGTCAGACCTTATCTCCATGGCTGAAGGTGGGAGGAGGTCTTCATCTTTAGTCCGCCTGGGACTTCGTACGGGGTGAAGCCAAAAGAAGGGCTTAACGAGTGTCCTGCCATACAGAGCTGATGTCCTGAATTTGGGCATCCACCGCAGGGATATCAGACTTGGTGGAGAGAGTGAGGGGTGGGTGGGGATGTTGCCCACAAACAATATAGAAGGGGGAAGCCCGGTGGATTCGGATTCCAGTGAATTATAAGAGAATTCTACCCAGCAAAGAACAGCCCAGTTGTCATGACAGGCAGAGACAAAATGGCAGGTAGTTCCCCAACACCTGATTTCCCCTCTCAACGTGCCCATTCGTCTGGTGGTGATAGGAAAATCCAACTGAATTTGGAGATGGTTACATAGAGCACACCAGAAATTTACACAAACTGAACACCTCTGTCAGAGACAATGTGCAATGGAAGTCCATGTAAATGGAAGATGTTATGGAAGAAGGGATGAGCAAGTTGAGGGGCAGACCAGGTAAAGGCATAAAGTGGGACATCTTGAAGAACTGCCACTACCCAGATGGTCGTGTTATTAGAAGCAGCTGGTAAATCCTTGATTGAATTCATGGTGACATGGGGCCAGGGTCGTTCAGGACTCGGCAAAGTTTGGAGGAGACTGGCCAGTTTAAGATGCGGGGACTTATTGCGAGCACAAGTAGTACAGGCGAGGAAAAAATCTTTAATGTCTTGAAATAGATTTGGCCACCAATAATAACGAGAAATGAGAGAAAAAGACTTCCGGATTCCAAGGTGGCCGGCCAGCCGAGAAGAATGTTCCCGTTTCAGGATCTTCTGGCGCAGGGCTGGAGGTACGTAAGTTCTCCCTGGTGGAACGCATTGGAGGTCAATGGGAGCCACAGAAATTAAACGGTAAAGAGGCACAATGTGCCGAGGCACAGGATCGAGTCCTACAATATCCACAGGAGTGGGCATCCGCCTTTACATTTTTATCGGCAGGTCTGAAATGTAGCAGAAAATTAAAGTGGGCAAAAATGAAAGACTATGTGGCTTGCCAGCGATTCAGGTGCTGAGCAGACTGTAGATACATTAGATTCTTGTGATCCGTGTAGATATTAATTGGATGACGTGCCCCCTTCAGAAGATGTCACCACGCCTCCAGAGCCAACTTAATGGCCAGTAATTCACAGTCTCCAATGGTATCATTTTTCTCCGCCAGGGACAAAGAAACTGCAGAAGGGATGTTTTTCTCACTGGAGGATTTTTGCAAAAGAACCGCACCGGCCCCCACAGATGACACATCTACTTCAAGAAAGACTTCTTTAGATCATGAGGATACAAGATTGGAGCAGAAGCAAAGGCAGACGTCAGGCAGTTAAATGCCTCTTCAGCCTCTGGCAGCCATTACATGGGATTGGCTATCTTTTTAGTAACAGACACTACTAAATCTGCCTCACAGCTCCTTTCACCGGCTCAACACTGCTCTATTCCAAGTCGAAGTGCAATTAGCGCAGCACTTGGGGCCACATGTATGAAACTGTTTAGGTCTAAAACTCACTCTTTTTCCCATAGTAAGCTATGGGCAAAAAAGTGAGTTTTAGACCTAAACAGGTTCTTACATGTGGCCCTTGGTGTCAGGGAGGCCATGGAGTGGGGCAGGGCAAGTCACTGGAAGGGGTTCATGCGGTCTCTGAATCAGGCAAAATCTTTTGATTGGGTTAATCATGAGTACCTCTGGTCCACTCTTCTGAACTATGGCCTATCGGGGAGATTTGTAAATTGGTTAAAGACCTTGTATAGACTTCCGGATCCGGCGCCGCCATGCTGGGAGCTTGAAGCGGGAGCTCCTGGATTTCTGGGCGAACCCGTCAGTGAAACCCGACATTTTAGCCCGCCCGCAGCCCGTACTGAGTGCGGAGCACTTGGGGACTCACCAGAGAAGACCGGGTCTGCCGCGCGACAACACAGGAGCCGCGGCGGAGGTGAAGTCACAAAGCCCGCGAACCCCGCGCACGCAGGCGCCCTGCTCGAGCGCAGTAACAGCCGGACAGGATCTGCAGGCGCACCGCTCTGTGCGGCTAGCAAGTGCGACAGCCCCGCGCTCTGCAGTAAGCGCCCGCACAAGTGCCCGGTTACTACGGGACATCGGGGCAGAACACCAGGCGTGTCTCCCAAACATCAGGATCCCCTGACAGGGACGGACCAGAGGCCGGCGGCCTTTCAAGGTATGAAAGGGGCGCGCCTGATCCAGGCTCCTCTCAGCCCTATACAGCCTGAGGTAACCCTTTGATACCTCCCTCTCTGCCTATAACCGAGGGCCATAAATACCCAGTGAGCTCATTCAGCTTCAGAAGCCACCCAACACACCTGGGCCTCTATACTTGGGGACAGCTACCTCCGGTCGGCGCAGGGACACTGCCCTACAACCCTCCACCCCTACGGCAACGCTCAGACTAGGCAGCCCCTTCGTCTCTCCTGGCCGCTGGGTTCAGTCAGTCCCAACATCACCCACAAGCACTGGACTGTTCTAGATCCCAGCAGCTTATGGAAAAGTTTGTCTGCAAAATGGGACGCAATAAAAGTGTTAAACAAAAGGGGAAGGTCAGCAAAGACCACCTCCCAGCCTCCCCTGAGCCTCCCTGTCTGGTGCCACAGCAAGCCCCAAAGGCCAACATGGCCTCCTCCCTAGAATGGGTTACATCCACAAAACCCTCAGCAACCACGCCAGCTCTGTCACCTGACCAGGACCCCATCCTGGACATGCATCATTCACCGATAGACCCTTCTAGCT